>BMAO01023048.1:0-37832 GCA_019973975.1 Trichonephila clavata | reverse complement strand
AATATTTTAAAGTTCATAACCGATAATGCTGAAAATTTAGTATGGAACAAATCGATATCAAAGCCTAGTGTCGTATACCTTGGTCACTTTTGCCTCATTTCTTGTACAATTTTGTGAAACCAGTCTTTGTGCCTCTGGAGTCTGATTAAATCGAAAATAACGAAAAGTTTATTAAAAATTTGTAGCTCGTAAATTTCGCTTGCAAAACTGTTGCTTTTCACCATATTCAAATCAACTTGTGAAGCAGTGATTCAGAAATAAACATGTTTAGCATGTATCTACAAAATATTATGACCTTGATGCATATATAAATTCAAGTTTCAACATGTTTTTCTGGAGGTCGCATTTCATACCGCACATATAAAGAGATACACTAAGCGTGAAACTCATTATTGCTTCGATTGATTTAGCAAACAATGACTTCCGAACGCGATATGTTTTATGTACTTGAAGCGTACTGGATCAGCATATATGATCCATTGCTTCACTGATTCTCTTTACGAAAATATGATATCCTGTGTGCAGCGGCGAACTCCTATCAAATGGATACAGTTGATTCAGATTGCAGATTAAAGATTGCTATTTCAAAGTCCTCAACAATAATGATATTGTCAGAGAACTCCATAATGGCTTTGCTATGAACATCGACAATATTGATTGTAAAGCGTAATACAAACAAACATCGGCAAATCAGTTACTTATGATTCGAAAGATCTACAATGGATTTGGTGATTAGTGCGATTAGAATTGCTGACAAGTTCAAAGCAATGTAAATGATTGCACCGAGAAATGAGTAACGTTTTAATCTGCATATAATTGTAATATCATACAACATTTGTATCCATTCATCGTACTATTGTAAGCAAACGAAATTGATTGTTGCACTTTCAGTCTTCAAAATTGATTTGGTGCCTTACATGTAAAAACAACGCAAAGAAACTGATTGTAATTCAATGTAATTTTTAAACTATCCCTAAATAAAGATCTAATTTATATAACGTCAAGTGCGTCTGTGTTATTTTTCTTTCATTTGTCATTTTGTCTTACGCAATGGGGAAGTCACGTTTTGCTTCATTAACGCTTATATAATCGGGGTATAAATACCAGTTACATAACCCATTGTATAAATACTAACGATCTTGATGAAGTATTCATCTTCTCCTCTTCCTGACGATCTTGTTGAAGTATTCATCTTCTCCTCTTCCTGACGATCTTGTGAAGTCATTTTCCCTCTTCCTTGGGTGTGAGTTTCAAAGCTATACAAGCTCAACATGGATAATCAAAAGGCGAGTGTCAGTAAGTGTTTGAATTTTATTATTTTTCAGGATGCTTGTGTGGCATGTCTAATATAAATTTCTTAAGAAAATAATGCTAAGTTTTTCGCTCTCACCAATAGGCTTAACTGATAGCGAATCTGATGGTGAGCAGCTTTTTTCTCCTCCTCCTCCGAAAGAAAAATACAGCAACGGTAAACTAAATTAAATTACTTTTATAAGTCAATTTAGAGTTAAGCTGTTATTTAGCAGTAAAGCAAGCGTTTTTTTTAATAGAAAAAAGGAAAGCGAGGGTCGAGAAAAAAGAGGAGCCCAGCAAAAAACCGCGAACTGACTACAATTTCTCGGATCCAGCCGAGGAGAGAAAAATAATCCCGCCAATAAGTGCTTATTTAGGGAAAGGTGTTACAATCAGCATTAAAGAGTACCGCAAATCATTTTATCTATCTCTACAGAAGACCGTCGGGGAAGAAACAAAAACAGATTCAATATGAACTTAGAACAGCTGGAGCCCTAAAAAAAAGCAATTAACGTTTTCAACGAGCACATAAAGAAGAATTGACTTTTTAAACGAAACATTTGTTTAAAAAAAACTAAGTTGACGTTTCTTCCTTTTTAAAATGTTTAACAGACTTGCTTCTAGTTTTAGAAATTACATTTCTGCCTATAGGCACATACCAACGCACTTAGATCCGTATTCTTTGTACGAAGATATAAGAAATGATATTTTTTTGCTTTTATTACAGCAAACATACCATTTCGACTTTTAATATGCATAAACATAGAACTAATAAAAGACACTCATCCGGGTATTTAATACAAAATGCTTATTTTTGTTCTTTTGCTGAGCGCATAATATCTTCTAATCAAATAAAAAATAAAATTAAGACCTGTTTCGAAAAAATATTTAACTCCATCGAAACATTCATCAAAAATGGTAGTGGATGGGTTATTAATAAAATAAATTTCTTAGATGTGCATATTGGAATTTATAGAGAACCACGAGGAGGTTGTAGTAATATAAAACTACCCCAATGCTTAAAGAAGAAAAGGTCTCTTCTTAGTATAAAATGTAGTGATCACAGATGTTTCGTGTACAGTTGCTTAGCTCATCTGTTTCCCACGACACAAATTCCAATTCTCCAAGTAGTTATAAAAGTAAACTAAAATGCTTAAAATTAAAAAATCTGAGTTTCCCCATGAAACTCTCTGATATCAAGCGTTTCGAAAAAATAAACGATTTAAAATAAATATTTTTACGTATGAGAAAGAAGTATTCCCCTTATACATAAGTAACAGGAAAAAATGTTCTGAAATAAATTTACTTCTGTATAAAGAACATTATTTTTAATTAAAAGTTTAAACCGATTTTTAAATACGAAAAAGGGCATTCACCATTTTTGTTCTCGTTGTTTAATAGGATTTCAGAGACAAAAGAGTCTTACGGACCATAGGCGAGTATGCTGCCAAAAGGCCCCCAAAAACTCTCCCCACCCAAAGTAAATACTATAAAATTTAATAATATACACAAAATGCTATATCATCCTTACGTAATATATGCAGATTTTGAATGTATCACAAAAAATATTTCCACAGTTTTACAAGATACCTCCAAAAGTTTTTCGGCTAACATAGAGCATCACGAACCAATCAGTTTCTCTGTTATAGCTATAAATATTAAAAACGAAATTATATTCCACAAATTTTATTGTGGAGAAAATACAGTCCAAATATTTTTAAATACGATTAAAAGACTTGCAAAGTCTTTATTTAAAAAACTATCGATAAACAAGTCAATAATCAAAGATAGCATATCGAAAGAAAAACCAAACATTTGTTACATTTGTCGATTAAAGTTTCAATCGGGCGATAGAATAGTAAAGGATCATTGCCATGTCTTAGGAATATTCCGCGGTTTTTGTCATGATTATTGTAATTTAAATTTGAAACGAAGTAACTTCATACCCGTTATTCTTCATAATTTTAAAGGATACGATTCTCATTTAATATTAAAACACATGACTTCAGAATTTGTACAGCAAATTCACATCATCCCTACAAATACCCAAAAATTTACAAGTTTTACCCTAGATAATTATATTAAATTTATGGATTCCTTTGCATTTCTCGATTCATCTTTATCTTCTCTAGTAGAAACTTTAAAAACTTCAGGACATCGATTCGAGATTTTTGATTCTTTTTTTATAACAAACCACATAAGGATTTACTAAAACAAAAGGGATTTTTCCCTTACAGCTATTTTTCTTCAAAACTTATTCTAAATAAAAAAATTTTTCCACCACACGAAGCTTTTTTTAACACCCTAACTAACTCGAATATTAGAAAGAAGGAATATGAACATGCTCTAGATGTTTATCGAAAATTTAATTGCAAAAAATTTCAAGATTACCTCGAGTTGTATCAAAACACAGATACAATTCTTTTAGCCGAGGTATTCCAGTCTTTCCGAAAAATGAGCATGCAATATTACGATTTAGACCCCGTTCATTTCTAACTATTGCTGATATGACGTGGCATGCAGGTTTGAAATTCACGTGTCAAGAATTAAAGTTATTTTCGAAAGTAGAAGACTATGTTTTACTCGAATCTCAGATGAGAGGTGGTATGTGCTTTCTCGCTCAAAGGTATGCTCGGGCGAATAACCCATATCTTTCCTGTTATAACCCGAGCGAACCTTCAAGCTATATTGTTAACTTGGATGTTAATAATTTGTATGGATTTTGTATGTGTGAACATTTGCCTGTGGGGGATTTTCGTTGGCTCTCATCTGAGGAAATAGCTGTTTTTGATGTTTCAAATATTTCTCGATACTCACCTACAGGCTACTTATTAGAAGTAGATCTGTTGTATAGTAAATCGGCTCAAGATTTGCACGACTTTCCTTTAGCACCGGAACACTTAACTATTAAGAACCGCATGTTATCCGATTATCAAAAACATCTATTGTTTGATAAAAATATTCCTTTCACAGAGAATAAAAAGTTAACCCCAAATTTTTACGCTAAAAAACGCTATATTTTACATTACAGAAATTTAAAATTCTATTTAAAACACGGAATGACGTTAAAAAAAATTCATCGGATATTAGCATTTTCTCAATCAGATTGGTTACGAAGTTACATAGATTTTAACAATGAAAAACGCCAACAAGCAAAAAGTGATTTCGAAAAATCATTTTTCAAAAAAATGAACAATGCATTTTTTGGAAAGACTTGCCAGAACGTTAGAAAGAGAATAAATTTAAAAGCTGCTCTTACACCGGCTGAATGTCGCAAAAATTTAGCACACCCTCTGCTCGAATATTTTGAAAGCATAAACGAAAACTTCGCTATCTTTAAAATGAAGAGAATTAATTTAATACTTGATAAACCGATTTACGTAGGATTTTGTGTGCTCGAATTAGCCAAGCTGCATATGTATACTTTATACTACTCAAAGTTCAAAAATATTATAAGAAGAATTGTAAGCTCTTGTACACTGATACGGATTCTTTATATATGCAGATATTTACAAATGACGTTTATAAAGATTTTAAAAATGAATTTTCTGACATCATGGATCTCAGCAATTATCCATCAACAAGTAAATTTTTTAATTCTGAAAACAACAATAAATTAGGATATTTAAAGGATGAGACAAAATCTCAGCCAATTCTAGAGTTTATCGGCTTACGATGTAAAATGTACAGCTACAAATGTGAAAATTCTGAAACAAAAAAAGCAAAAGGAGTAAAAAAAAGCTGTTTAAAAAACATAACGCATGAAAATTTTAAAAACACTTTATTTAATGAAACATTGCTTCGCCACAAGCAATTTTCTATACAGTCTAAAGCACATACTCTGTCTACAACTGTAACAAACAAAATTTCTTTATCTCCGTTTTACGACAAAATGTATTTAAATGATGATGGTATTACAGGGAAATGCTTTGGTCATTATTCGTTGATTAAATAATATAATAGCAACTTTGTTTGCCTTTATTTGTTTTTCTTAAGGATAATTTTTTTTAAATTTTCCAAATAATAGAAAGAGATTTATTAATCAATGTATAAGTTACCGCGTTAGGGGAAGGAAACGTTTCTTAGTTTTTTTTTCTCTAAATGCTTGTATATGTATACATATATATATATATATATATATATATGCTTTCTATAGCAAACTGGTTGGACTGTAGTTTTTTCATGGTTTTCCTCAGTCTGTAACGCAAAAAAAAAAATGCGAACCAGTATCGAACAATTCTTCCATGAAAGTGTATCATAGTTGTATGTATTATTAACACATATAATCTTTATTCAGATATTTTGTAATGAATCTATTTAATAATTAGTGATTTTTGTATAATACTGTTTTCTTGAGTAAAATAAAAATTAATTTGCATTCAACTTTCTCTTTATTATTGCCTATATAGCTTTTTAACATGTTCAGAGTGAATTGAGAAATACATGTATAAACTAAATAATGTTTTCGAAATAAAAATAAAAAAGGGTATCGGCGGATATTAATTTTTAGATAATTAATTTCTGTGAAATGAAAATATATAAGTATATATTGCTTATTATTCTACCATATATAGCTTTAATTTTTTCACAGAGGAATAGGACTTAATTCAACATTTGCAACGTAATGAAATCTCATGACGATGCAAATAATGTGAATTAGGTGAAACCTCTGCATAAATAAAAAAAAAACGAGTGGAGTCTTGCCACCTCCTTTGGGTCCACATGGAAGCGCAAGAGACATGATCATCGCAATCACATTCACAAATAGCAGTTAGAACTTTCATATAACAGAGAAGGTGAGGCATCGGTTTCTCGTAGATGGAAGAAAAGAGGTATATTGCTCTAATTAATGCAATACTTCTTTTCTTTCGTCTCCGAGAGTCGATTAAAGCAACAGTCGTTCTACTGACCGTATACAGATAACAATTTTACTTATTTCTTATCCGATTTTTAAAATATAGAGAACATATTATAAGAGTATAATGTTCTTCTCAATTCTTGATACTATACCAACTGACACTTTTTATCTGACAGCCATCATCTCGAGAAAGGCACTTTTTATCTGACAGCCATCAAACCCATACTACTTACAATGTAATATATTTATTTGATAATTCTTGCAGTTCATAACTAAAGACGCATTATAGCTTTAGCATTGGAGAATATTATTATTGCATTCATTACATATATATAGTTCATGTATGTATAAGACGGGAGCGATGAAACTCTGATTGAAAATTGTGTCGTGTGATTGATTTGTAGGTGGCCTTCTGCACCTAAGGTTGCGGGTTCGACCCCGGTCAAGTCGGTGGATTTTCATGATGCAGAAAATCGACAGCAACCATGTCGTACGATTATACGGCATGTAAAAGATTCCTAGACTGTCGGTTTAAATTGGGTGTTCTCAGCAAAATTAAAATCCGAGTACAGGTTTGCATCGTCAGAGCTCAGGTGCCTCCCTCTAGGGAAGAAACTGAGTGTCAAAATTACCTGCGGCTATTGGTATCCAACTATGTGGTACCGCACTAAAAATAGATACCGGTTTCCGAGAATGTACTAGGTCTGCAATATTAAAACTCCAATTAGCATCCCATTAGAAATAAAAAAAATATTGAAAGTTCGTGACACTGTTGTATACTACACACAAAAAGGACAGGAAATGAACTTTTAAAACGGTACTATAATTATCCTTCACGCATAGGTTTGATTTCAGCAAAACACATTTTTTTAAAAAAAAAAAAAGCTCTAAAAAATAAATAAAATAAAACATATTTACCAAATTTTAAGTACATACGTTAATAGTTCAAATAGTTTATTTTATAAAAAACCGCCCTCATTCGGAACTCAATGCCTCCTCTTGGGAATCAATTTTCTTAAATCCCGTTCTTACATGAAGCTCTACTTAACAAAAGTAGTATACAATTTCATGACTGTAGATCTAATAGTTAAGGTATCCCACTACCCTAAAATTGTGCATTTTGCCAAAAATTGACAATATTTATGAATTTATTTTATATGTCCTATTAGCGTTATAAAAATACCTAGTTTATTATTTTCTATTCACTAGAACAGAAACTACAAGTGTTTTATTAGAAGCAGATGCCATTATTTTAAGCAAGATACCATACTTAAAAAAAGCATTTTACTCGAAATGAGTTCCTTTAAAAATGTTCAAACGGGGACAACGATTTCTTAAATGTTTTGAAAGTAATTAACTGAAATTTTTTCTGCAAGTTCTGTGTAATAGTAGAAGTGTTTGAACCTTCAGATTTATCAATCACTGCTTTATTACGAAATTTACAGTCCCGTATGTGAATATAATCACTGTTTTTTTAAGCAATTTCATATAAAAACTAAGATAAAGTGCTCTAGTTTTTGGAAAAAATTAAGTATCTCTTATCCAGAAGGTCATTTCAAAAATGAATAACTTATCCATACATCAGAATTTAAAATTTGTTCGTAAACTTTTGGTACAGAACGGGGCCATGTTTATGTTATTCTTTGTAAATTCTTACCCATTTTTTCCATTTTAGTAAAAATAACTTCTTTTTATTTTCTTAATTTTAGCATATTTTTCTTAAAATGCACTAAGCAAATCTAAAAACCTCGAAAAAAATCCCCATGTCGCCATTTTTTTAAAAAGTTGTCGCAAGTAGTCGGACACCTTATGGAAGGGTAGGTTTTATATATAATATACCGCTACTCCTCCCATTTTAAGAGTTGATTTTCGTAAAACCTGCTTTTATAGCGAATCTCTACAGAACAAAAAAAGGCACGCATAACAAATTTCAGTCCTATAGGTCTAAAAGGGGAGTTTTTATCTATTACATTCCCGCAACGCTTTAGAGGGTCAATGTCCGTAAAACTGGACAATAGCGTATCTCTACTCAAAAAAGGAACGGACTAACCCATTTCCCAGATTTTTAGGTGAAGCAGTTCCAGAGATCCATGGCTAAGTGTTAGTGTATCGCGCTTCCACACCACAGGTCCAGGGTTCCCTGCTGAGCAAGGTCGACTCAGCCTTTCATCCATAGAGTGGGTTGATAAAGGAGCACCATGCTTGCTTGGGAACTGAACACTGGTGTTTCGCGTCAGACTGACCACTTGACAAACATCTGAACATGCACCCCAGCGCCTTAGGTCACGAAAGCTGGATAGGCACAGCAGGTCTTGCCATTGCGCCACTGAGTTCAGTTCTGTTCTGGAGATCTCATAGTGAATGAGCGAGTTGATTTACTGCTATATATGTACAGTCGATCTAAATATGTATTTTATGATATAGCTTACAGCAAAATCCGGCGTATAATGCGCAACACCGTATAATCCCTAACTTTTGCTTTCAAGCAGCTATTTTTAATTCTTATGCATATTCGCTGTATTACGCGCACTCATTTTTTACGAAGAAACTTGAAATGTACATGCGTAATGATCTTTTGTTTTTAAGTTTTTTGGGGGGATATTTCTAGTTTTTGAAGAAAAAAAAGTGTCCTTCTAGAATTACAATCCTTTAAGTGCATAAGAAACCTAGTTTCTTTAAAGAAACATAATTTCGATATTTGTTCGAGTCTATTTTTTTCTTTGCTCAATTTTGTTGTTAATCTTTATTTTTAAAGCTACCGTTCTTATACCAGGCTTATAACGCACCCCCGTAAATTTTGATTATTCTCCTTGTTAAAAGAAAGGGTTATACTGTAGTTATGCACTAAAATTGAAATATATAAAATATATTAAAATAAAAAAAATTAACATTATTCATAAAATTTAATTATTCGGTTTTATTTTAAAGGAATTATTTTAATGGAGAGAGATAGAAACTTTTTTTCAGATTAAAACAAAACATCGGTATAATATTAGGTTTATATTTATTTAGCTTTAAAATGCATTAACTACTTAAAATTCGTTAAAGAGCGTTTTAAAGTATTTTATATAAAATTTAGTGACTCGAATTACCAATGAAAATCTATTGAAAATAGGAAGCGGTTTAAGAAATTTAAAGACCTCTGCAAATTCTTTTCACCATTTTTGCTATTTATTATTCATACACAAAAACGATGCAGAAAAAGAAATATTTTCTCGAGTATAAATAATCTTTGCCTGTCAAAAACACTTTACTTATATCTGAATTACGTTGCCCTTTTGATGTTTACATGATCTAGAAAATGCGTCTTACTGGAGGAGAAAAGAATGAAAATCCTTTTAAAAAGATAGAATTGCAAACGTTTTTGAAAGCGGCTTAAGAACATAATCCGAAAGGTACCCTGTTTGCACCAATTTGTATTTTAAAAGCATTTTGATTTCTTTTTAAATGCTTTATTTTTCTTCGATTATATACAAGGATTAGACTTAAAAGAGTAAACTATTTTTTTAAAATTTTAATAGAAGATTATTTATTTTTTCATTTTAGTCCTTTTTAGCATCGATGTATTAATTTACTGATGCATAATATAATAATATAGAACGCTTTATTAAAATTAAATTTGGATCTATGAACTTTCATTTTCTGATAGATCCATTATCAGTAAATTAAATTTTATCAATGTATTCAGTGGGCTGAATTGCGCAAACAACGATCTTAATGAGCCTGTACTCAACAGATAAAAACATTTTGAGCGAATTCCAAATCTGTAAGGATTGAGGGTACGTTGTGGATAAAAAAAAAAACTGCCGCGTTTGCCTTTTTCGAACCCACAACCCTCATTAGTGGTCGATTTCCACAAAACCCGTTCTTAGCAGATTTCTGCTCAACAAAAGACACAGTTTTGCCTAATTTCAAATCTGTAGGTCTACTAGTTCAGAAGCAGTGCCAAAAGAATCATAAATAAGTACTGCAGAGAACACACACACACAAACTTCTGGTCCACATTCAACCGAAAGAATAATCAAAAAGTGTGGTTAAGCAAACTCTCTCATATTCCAAAATGTCCACGAGATAGAGCTGTGGCCGATTTTTGAATTCACACTGGCCACAAGTGCCTATCCAAGCATCTAAACATGATAGGAATGGCACAGTCTGTAGATGTACTAGTCAAAAACATGAAAAAATTAAATAAGTACACAGAAACACACACACACAATCTTGGTCTCATTAACAAAAGACTAATCAAAAAGTGTGGTTTAGCAAACTCTTTCATATTCCAAAATGTCCACGAGATAGAGCTGTGGCCGATTTTTGAATTCGCATTGGCCACAACTGCCTATCCAAACATCTAAACATGATTTGAATGGCCCAGAGTCCTCTTTGTAAACTGTGCAACTCCAATGAAGAACTGGACGCCATTCATTCGGCACGCTACCGTGCACTCAGCTCGGGATTCATATGGAGCAGATATTGGGAGGACAGACATGAGAGAGAAATGTATGATTTATAGACTGTACTGCAAACTTGTGTTCTTTTCTTATTTTTTATTTATTTTTATTTTTGTCTGTTTGTTTTTGTCAATGTTCTCTGTTTCTCATTTTGTTTGCAGTTGTCTTGTAAGCCGCCATTGAAAAAAATTTAAAAAAAAAAAAACTAGTTCAAAAACGTGTTTTATTTATTTTTTATTTCCTTAACCAAAGTAAGAGTTGATTTCCACGAAGAACATTACTAGTGGGTCTCCACCTAACGAAAAACATATTTATCCAATTTCTAATGTATAAGTGAAAAATTATGAATATGAATGGTTCCTAAACAGAATTTTATTCTCCATACCTTCTCATAACTCCCAGCAGCCCTGCTTGCGAATCCATTTCCTGAAAATTAATTTTTAGCCAATTTTTCTACTCAATAAATATATATATTTTTTTTTATTTTTGCCAAAACTTCCGCATCAGACATTTACGCACTATAGTAATTGTATGTCCGCATTTCAATAAAAAAGTTCATTTTTTCTGAAAAGTAATAATCTATTCTGAATCACAGATGATTTTATTATCGTTATTTATGTATTAACAATATTTTTAAAGCATGTATTCACTTTATATATTCGTTCAGGGTTAAATAAAATTAAAATCATACACACATATATAATAATCCATCTCAATCCAAAAATACAACAATTCACAATAAGTTTTTCTTGAAGGCATTTTAATATTTAATGTTCCTGAGTCCTCCAGGACTTCGTGTAATAACCAATTTAGGATTTATTAAATTCCGGTTGGCATCTTTTGTGTAAAGACTAGAATGTTCTTTAAGATTTAAGCTGCTTGGAAAATTATATGGAAAATGTCCGTGTGTGTCTTGTTTATAGTAGTTTTGTGTCTTTGTTAAATGCTCTGTATTTGTTAATATGTTCTAAATAAAATAATAAAGGAAGATGTATCAACCACCAAGCTTTCTCATTCATTTAAGAATGACTAAAATATAGACATCTTAAGTAACAAAATGCCATTCTTCTTTGGTGAAGCATTCCATATTTAAACATGTGACGGGTCCTAACCGTGCCTGACTAATCTTTTGGGATTATTTCTTAACTGTTGCATGCTTATAAAATCTCCTAGGGAGAAACCGTGATTTATGTTAATTTGAGACGAATATTAACTCTATCGAAGGGAGTCTAGGCTGATAATGATGTTAGATTATCAAAATCTTAAGCTGCTATTCTCAATCTGTGGAGCGCACCCCTCTAGAGGGGAGTGATAACGCTACGTGCGCTTAAGAGTATCGAAATGTAGAAAAAAACATTATCTAAAAAAAGTATTAATTTATTGAAATGAAGCAAAACAAATATGTATATATATTATAATAATTATGACATATTAGTATTCTGACATAAATAAAAAATAAACACAACATATTTGTGCACTAATATTTTATGTTGTTGTCATTATTTTATATTGTTTGCATTTTTTTTTTTTTTTTTTTTTTTTTTTTTTTTTTTTATATATATATTTTGCATATTTATATGTTGCATATTTATATGTTGCATATTTATGTGTGTGCATATTTGTGTGTTGTTTTGGTGTTTTCTAAACATAATACGTTGCCAATTACATTATTAGAAGATCACTACAGTTATTTTGTTTATTTCCGCCCAGTAATATAGGCAAATAAAAGGAAAGTTTGTTTATTAAAAACTGTTCTTATTCCTGAATTCTTAGGTCTTGGTCAGTGATTCTCAAACTGTAGGGTGCGCCCCCTAGAAAGTTGTGATAACACTACGTGCGGGTCGCGAACGTATCGAAATGTGGAAAATAAACGATTATTCCTAAAAATTGTTATAATTTACTGATAACAAAATAAGTAAATTTTTTCTGATATAATAAAAATGAAATACATATTTACACTAATGTAACATATTTATAAGTACAAAGTATCATAATACTAACCCTTTTACTTATAAAAGTAACTTGTACAAATTTTTATTCTTGTTTTGATAATTTGTACGGTTTACAATTAAGGTCAAATTCTAACTTGAACGCAAAATACATTATTATTGCATTCAGTACATTGTTATTCTATGGGGAATGCGAAGAAAATAATGATTGAAAATTGGATCGCAAAAATTTAAAGTTTGAGAATCACTGATGTACAGTACTTGCAGTTCATGAAGATAATCTTTAGACTGGGTGGCGTGGTTGGTTTGTCGTTAGCCTTCTGCACCTAAGGTTACGGATTCGACCCCGGCCCAAGTTGTGGATTTTCATGACGTAGAAAATCGACAGTGTCCATGTCGATCAGGTGCCTCCTTCTCGGAATACCTGTCTAGCTCAGTTACATCGGATCGCAAGCATATAAGTGACATGATCGTTTCTTACCTTATTTAGAATATCAATTTAGTTGACCATACCTCGGTTTATAACATTTATTGATAGTGTATTGATAGGTAAAATAAAGTTATTATACTTTTTTATCAATAACTGATTTTTCAGTATCTCAAATTTTACCAGGGACACAGGGTCAATATATATTTTTATGCTAATCTGTAAGAAAATAAACATTTTTGACAATTTTTCTCTACGAACTACCAGATATATATATTTGTTTACAAAGATGTATTGTGTGTGCGCATATACATTTCTCACAAAAAATTACAACCAAGGTCGTAAAAACACTTTCAACTTGTTTTTATTATTAAAATATTACATACCCTGACAAGAGAAAATACTTATTTAATATGAATACATACTTATATTTTATTTTTAATTCATTTTTAAAAGAAAAATATATCCCAACATAAATTTAATCTAGTGCTTGAAAATTCCTAGCAGAAAAAATCCCTATACTCTTCCGCCTTCATATTTAAAGTTTTGCAAACTCTTATAATATATTTTCTGCTTACTCAGAGCTTTCAAAAAAAATTTCTAGTAGAAAAAAAAACAATTATGATGATGTATCAATCTCTCATATATATTCTTTTCGATGCGATATTTCTTTTCTTTTTTTAATGAAATGTGTGTAAGACATTTTCCTAGAAAAGATTGCAAGTGACAGCTCGAGAAGGGCATTTTTAAATTTATTGAACATTGCATCTCGTACAAGAACAAGATTTCCTCTTTTTTTTCTGTATGGGATTAAGTGAAAGAGATACGGCTTTTTATTTCGATAAGTTTGACTTTTTTTTTAAAGTATCCCAATCTATCACCCTTTTTCTAGATTTTCCTGCATTTCCTCCTTAAAGACTAAACTGTTTCCAACATATTGATTAAAATACTTTATATTATTATATATATATATATATATATATATATATATGCATAAGTGTGGATGTATATGTATACAGGTTGTCCCAAAACGACCGCATAAACTCTGCACAGCTGAATTCTTCGTTTGGAGTACATACAAACTGCCCAAAGAAGCGGTCCTGTACGATCCATAGTTTACGAGAAAAATACGAAAAACAAAGTATAACGTCACTTCCGGTGCAAGAAAAAATCACTTTATTGAACATGTCAACAGCAGTATATGCACAATTTAAGGCAGATGCTCAAAATGTCCACCGTGCATATCGAGGCAGACTTGAGCACGCCGTAAAATTGCTGACATCACACGTCGCAGCATCGTGGGGTCCACCGAAGTCCAAGCAGCATGCAGAGGAGCAACTAATTCCATTTGTGTTGTCACTACGTCTCTATACACCAGTTCCTTGAGATGGAATGTCGCAAGGCATGTCACAAGTACATGTCGCAATAGTCACGAACGGAATAGATGGCCACCATACGAAGACTACCGGTAGCTGCAAGATGCAGCCTTTTAAATATCAGTTTAACGGCGGCTTAACGTCATTCCACGGTAGTCGCGTGCATAACGCAACATGGGCGACAAAAGTTTTAAACATTATCATCTAGAAATATATGCAAATACTGTTGTTGATATGTCTAATAGTGTTTTTTTCTTGCACCGGAAGTGACGTCATACTTTGTTTTTCATATTTTTCTCTTAAACTATGGATCGTACAGGAATGTTTCTTTGGGAAGTTTTTATGTGCTCCCGACAAGGAATCTAGCCGTGTAGAGTTTATACGGTTGTTTTTGGACACCCTGTATATGTGTGAATGTGTTCTCAGTATGTGAGTGCATGATCGTTGTTTGTTTGTACTTGTGTGTAGATGTGAGACACAGATCGAGAAACATGTTTCTCAAAAATGAATCAGTTGTCCATTGTTTTGTGTCATCCACAATTTTTATGTGGAAAATATTTTTTACAAGAAATATGACATTTCAAAAGCAACGATATTCCTGATTCTTTTAACGCTATCATTTCAATAAAAGGTGATGAAATAAGAAACTACAAGGTAAAAAACATATTTTATTATCTTTTATTTTTCTTTATAATATTGTATTTTCCTGAGGAAATTTCTCTATTCCTGAAATTTAAGCAATTTGATATGCGTTTTTAAACGCTCGTCTCTACTTGCAAATATTTCGTTTGGAGAGATTTTTATTAGGTAAATAAATATTAGTAAACATACACACACACAAATATATTGTGCTAAAATATTACAGAACTTACTAATTCCTTAAGAAAATATAGATATATATTATATTTATACGTACCATTTTGGGAATTTATTTAACTCCATAAATATTAATGATATCATTAAATTACTTTAAGCAAATTATAACAATTGTGAACTAAAACTAAATTTAAAAAACTTTATTGATATACTACTAATGAAAATGGTATGATTTATTATAAAAATTGTATAAGAGCAAATTGAAAGTTCACCACAATGTGTACTTACCGATAATATATTATATATCTTATCAGGTTTTTTTTAAATGATGATATCATTAAGAATGGAAATACAATGGTTCACAACTGTATTGTTTAAAATCACGATTTTGGACTCTACTCGTTCTACTGCTGAATCTGAGTTTAGATTATTGACTGCAGATGACTGCCTTTATGCTAATTTGTTTCGTTTTAATCTGACTGACTCGCCTTTTTGTGTGTTTCTGGAGAAGTCATGGACACTGCTCATTTACATGTGTGCTATGCGATTAAGGTATCCGATTACTTGCGAAACTTTTTTTTAAAAAAATTACGGAAACATGGAGAGATTTTTTTGTGGTTTTTAGATTTGCTTAGTACATTTTTAGAAAAATTTGCTAAAATTAAGAAGATAAAAGTAATTATTACTAAAATGGGAAAAAATTGGTAAAAATTTACAAAAGGTAACAAAAACGGGATACATTCTGTACCAAATGTTTATGAAAAAAATTTCAATTCTGATGTGTTGCAATGCTATTCATTTTTAATATGACCTTCAAGATAAGAGATTTTAATTTTTACAAAAAGTAGAGCCCTTTATAATTTAGCTATTTTATGAATTTAGTTAATATTGAAATAACAGTGACTATATAAACATAAGGGACTATACACTCAAGAGCCAAAACATTATGACCACCTGTCAATAACGAGTTGGCCCACCTTTGGCGCGCCATTTCCTGCTGGAAAAACAGAGGCCATGTAAGGGTTCAACTGGTCCGCAATGATGTTCAGATACCCTGTAGCATTCATGGTCTGCTCTACCACAACCACGGGTCCCAGAGACGGCCAAGAGAACGTCCCCCAAAGCATAATACCGCCTCCACCGGCCTGTGTATGACCTACTGTGCATTGAGGGAGCAACTGATCGCCTGGAAGACAGAGTACCCTGACACGGCCATCGGCGTGATGAATGACAAACCGTGATTCATCTGACCAGGCTACACTCTCCCACTAATCCATGGAACAGTCGCGATGTTCCCGGGCCCCGCGCAGGCGCAGTTTGCGTTGACGCTTGGTCAGCAAAGGCATACGAGTGGGACATTTGCTGCGTATTCCCATATCCAACAGTGTCCACTGAACAGTGTGCTCCGATACTATTCTACTTGACCCTGCATTATATTGGGCTGTCAGCTAAACCACTATCTGGCTCCGGGTTTGCTTCACCATGCGAGACAGCATCTGACGACCTTTTTCTTTGATAGCATGTGGACGTCCAACACCCTGTGGTCTACTGCTCGTTTCCCCGTCATTCATCCTCTTTGCATAAGTACTAACAACTGTAGATCGGGAACAATCCACGAGTCGTGTAGTTTCGGAAATACTTGTTCCGAGTCCTCGAGCCGTTACAATCTGCCCTCTATCAAAGTTTCTTAGACCCACAGCCTTTCCCATCACACACAGAAGTAAGTGAAGTAATGATTCTTCAGACTCTCCAGAAGCAGTTAAATACCACTTCCACCTGATCACTTGCCTTCCACGTCATCCAGGCAAGTTCATTGCAATATGTAGGGGTGGTCATAATGTTTTGGCTCTTGAGTGTAAATTTTGTAATAAAATAGCGATTGATAAATCTGAAGGTTAAAAAAATATCTACTTTTTTACAGAACATACACAAAAAAATGTCAGTTAATTACTTTCAAAACTTTTTGAGCAATCTCTGTACACATTTGAGTATTTTCAAGCAAAAAAAAAGCACGTTTGGAGTAAAACGAGTTTTAATGTATGGCATTTTGCTTAAAGTAAAGGCATCTGCTCTTACTGAAACACTTGTAGTTTTTGCTCTAGTGAAAAGAAAATGAAAAACTTGGTGTTTTTATAAAGCTAATACGATGGTCTGTATAACAAAATCATACAGAAATTGGTCCACATTTGGCAAAATTCCCAATTTCAGTGTAGTTGGATATCTTAAGAGTTTCGGCTGTATTTTGAAGAAATATTGAAGAGCTCGTTGCCTAATGACCTAATGGTCGATGGACAGGCATTTGACAAATAAAATAATATTAAATCACAATTTAAATCTAATAAAATATGTTAGTTGTGATGCCTTTCTTTTTCAAATGCATTGTTTCCTCTTTTATTCATTAAATTTATCTCAGTAGGATATTCCTTATCTGCATGATGACAGGAATTTCTTTCATAATAATTTAGTGAACAAAAAATTGAGCTCAAAACAGGGTTGTTGTGTGCCGACAACTTTTTTATGACTATTACATTCCAAGGAACGCAGTAGTAAAAAAAAAATCACATACCACAATCATTATAGTGCCGGGGTAAACATTAAGTCGATCGCGATCGACAGGTGGACCGCCAAGACAATTTGGAGTGAAGATTAGCCGTTAGTAATTGTATATTCAAGAAATATTCAAGATGGCTGACAATACGCAGACTAAGTCTTCTACTAATTGTAATTACGAGAACTTCAGATGAAAATGTTTTATTTTTTAATCTAGTTTGAATTGTGTGATAATAAATAGATCGTTAGATATTATTATATTTGTAGCTATTATTATAATGTTTGTATTTTGCTTTTTGCTTTAAACGCGTTTTCAAAAAAAGTGAGTTTTTCAATTTATTTATATAGGTAAATATGTGTGTGTGTGAGTGTATTCCGTATTTATTATTAAGTTCTAATAAATATTGTTGACCTTTTCCTTACCTCACCACACCTGCGACTCTGGGCAGTGGGCGTACTGGTGAATTTTTCAAAGGGGGCGTGAGAAGAAACTCACTTAATTTTCCTTCTTCTTTTGAACAGTATTCAACATTTTGTTTGATGCTACCTTTCATGATTTCCCAGTGTGCTTGATTTTGCATTTTTTTAACCTGTTGGAGGCTCCTTCTTTCTGAAAAGATAACAAACCCTTGAATGTGAGGTGTGTTGTTCGTACCTCGTTCATATTGAAAACCATAAGAATCTGTATTGATTAACCACAAAGACGGATGATCGTTTAACCAAGGATTATTGATGGTGAAAGTCCATCTTTTGGCATACTGTCTTGAACCCATTCTGGACGAGGTCAGTATTACCCGAGTCCAGCCACCTTTAATTCAGCCCCTGAAAAAGAAAAGAGTGTCAGCACCTGTTCGAAATAAAAAAGACAAACAAATGTTTTGTTACCTTTTTTTATTTACGCGGTGGTCCAGAGACGAATGTTTACCACATTCTCGTATCCTACCGAAATACGCTGCCAAACATTTATTTTTTTTCATTTTGTAGATTGTCGGGCACAAAGTAAGAAATAAATTGTTGAATAAATAATTAGGATTAATTAATAAAAATATTAGTAAAAAATACTTAATTAAATTTTAAGTGCTACATACATGGGATTATAATCGATCGGAAAAAAAATCATGGATATGGGAGGAGGGGCAGGACTCGTGGACCCTACCCCCCCCTTTTGTGTGGGTCACTGATACTGGGTGGATCGCAACACCTTGAAAAAATTTGAAGTAGCCCGTACCCTGGAAAAGTCTGCCCAACCCTGTTATAGTAGGTTTGAACTTGTCATTATGTTGTTTGTTGCGGTTCGAAAAAAGGTGCGATTTCTTGAACGTTTTTTGATGACCAATGTGAGATTTTTTTTTGCTAATAAAAGTTATAAGGAGTCATGAAAAGTTTGTTTTTTGCGTTTCTGTTGATTTTATGAGCAAT
The DNA here is from genome assembly GCA_019973975.1 of Trichonephila clavata. Lineage (NCBI taxonomy): Eukaryota > Metazoa > Arthropoda > Arachnida > Araneae > Nephilidae > Trichonephila > Trichonephila clavata. Next base: position 18,696 of record BMAO01023048.1, on the reverse strand, counting down.
TTATATCGAATGCCCCAAATAATCTTCCCTAAACCATGCGACAAAAATTTACATAACTATGCGGTTGTTTCATTTCTGATTTCTGATGAAAATGTGTTTCAGGGTATGTTTATTTTGTAATATTTTTGTAGAGTAGGAAGAAGGGAGGGTCAATGAAGTTACGATGGTCGTGATGACGAAAATTCTGAAGACGAGTACCTCTCAATACAAAAGAAATTTAAATAATAATAATAATACTTTTTTTAATTATCCTTTGGAATAAAAATAACACAGTGATATATTATTATTTATTTTTTTATACTGAGCTTAACATGTAAATTTAAATGATGATGAACATTTGAGTCACATTGTTTTTTAATTATTTTATTTTTTTATATTGATAGTAGGTTCTTTTAAACATTTTTCCTTAAAACCTAGATTATGAATTAGATCACTTTGCCTTATTTCCCAAGGAAGGAAATAAGGGAGAATGATAATCCTATAAGGGGGGGGGGGGCTCAAGTAAATCGATGTCAAAAACAAAAGTTTATTTGAAAAAAAAATTATTTACTGAAAAGAGGTGAAACAAAATACATTCTGATGTTCTTAAAAATAAAATACACATTTACACTGATATAATACACTTATAAATGTATCAGTATTGCATAACGTTGTCGTGTCCCTGTCCTATCTTGGACTGGGTTCGCATTGCCCGACATGCCTGGTGTGGAAGGAAACATATTATCACCAACGAAAGCCATAATTACAAATATTTATTAACAACACACAAATACAATTAATAAGTTACTCTATAAGTAGAAACCTTGGAGTGATTATTCAATTCCCTAGATTAATCCTGATACACAACTCTAACCATTCAATTCTAACCTTTAAATCTAATATTCCCACTAAATAATCTCAACTATCAGAATTGACAAAGGAGACGGACGTTTACTAACTTCAGGTCGATACTAACTATAATCCCTTTGATTATTTCAATGATTAACAATCTCAATTACTATCTAATACGTACTAAGCTCGCTGGAGAGATCCGTAGACTATACTTACTATAAGTTTGGCAATTCCTTCTCCTTCTTACTAAATCTAGACTTTATATAGTCGAATTCATTAGCATATCACTATCTCGTGTTTTTCCCGAGGAGGCTGTGAAATAGAATAATTGCTGGCCCCAAAGTTACCCAAGAGGGTTAATAGAAGTTTGACGCAGATAGACCCGTCACAATGTGTTCCATAATTGATTTAACAGTACTAAGTTAAGAACAAATTGAATAATTTTATGTGACCCATGGGCAATTTACAGAATTATATACAAAATATTATACTTATCTTGATATTTTGTACGGTTTATAATTAAATTCGTATTGTAGCTTTAGCTTTAAAGTGCATTATTATTAAATTGAATACATTGTTATTGTATGAAGGGGGGGGGGCGATGAAAATTACGATTGAAAATTGTGTCGCAAGTATAGAAAGTTAGAGAAGCACCGGGTAAAGAATAAAACGGAACAAGTCGTGAAAAATAAATGATTCCACCTGATAAAGAAACCAAACAAAATATGATTCGCAGATTATACCTTGACAAAATAAAAGGTTGAATTTATTTTCAAGTAGATAATTTTTTAAAAAAAAAAAAAGAGTTAAATCTGAAAAAATGATAAAATAAATAATAACTGTTTCATTAGCTTAAAAATATTCTGCTTTAAAATTAGGAAATTGCGCCATGAAGTGAAATGCCACTTGAAGGGAAATAACAGAATTCAACCTTGAAAATCCGTTGGACTTAATTCATTATTGCAGTGAGAGTAGAAGGTCATAACAAGCTCCAACTCTTTGATTTATTTTTCTACTCTCTCTCGTGAAACGTTTTTTTCTTCTTTCAACGTTGTTGATCGCGTGCGGAAGTGAAACTCACTCCGAAAAAAATAAACAAGTTAAAACCAGATTCTCCTGATGGTAATGCATGGGAAAACCCTGAATGACTTCCAAGCCGCATTGCGGAGAGAGTAACCGTGTGTTTTTGCTGTACCACTCGCAACAGAACAAAGTGTGTTTGGAGATTATTATTTTTTTTAAAGTTTTGGCAGGTAAGTTTTCAAACTATTTGACTTCTTTTATACATGTGAAATGAACATTGAAATTAAACATACTGTACTCGAATAATTGTAGTTTGCGTTACTGTGGTCGCTTTTTAGTAGACAATGTTCTGTCCTTCAGTTTAAAAGTTCTTTTTTCGACTATGATATGTTGGGTATTATAGAATACTAAATATTTCAAGTGTAGAATATATGTTGTTTATAATAATTGTTTTATGTAATGCTAATTGAGAAAAAAATGTATGTGTGTGTTGTTTGTGTGTGCGCTTTATTCAAATTAAAAATAATTAAACTTGAATAGTTAGTATAGTTAATATTCAGGAATCTATTAGCAAAATTATGAGGTGATTGCATTGTTTTACGGATTTTTCGTTTTTTTTGTTTTTTTTTTGCAAAGAACTATGTACTATATACATACCTTGAGGAGTCTTTGTAAATACAATGCAAAATTTACGTTATCAATGCAAGGGGTCGATTAATTGAATGCTGTTAAGGTATTCGACTACCCTAAAATTGTGCATTTTGCCAAAAGGTGACAATTTTTTTTATGATTTTATTTTATAGAACCCCTTATAAACTTTATAAAAATACCAAGTTTATATTTTTCCGTTCTCTAAAACAATAACAACATGTGTTTTAAAAAAGCAGATGTCATTACTTTAAGCAAGACATATGTCATACCTTAAAACGCGTTTTACTCGAAATGTGTGTTTTTTTTTTAAATGCTCAAACGGAGCCAGCGATTGCTAAAAAAGTTTTGAAAATAATTAACTGAAATTTTTTGTATGTTTTATATAATAGTGGAAGTGTTTTAACCTTCAGATTTATCAATCACTATTTTATTACAAAATGTACAGTCATTTATGTGAATATAATCACTATTTTTCTAAGCAAATTCATATAATAACTAAAATAAAGTGCTCTAGTCTTTGTAAAAATTAAAATATTTCTTATCCTGATGGTCATTTCAAAAGTGAATAACATAGCTATACATCAGAGTTGAAAAATTGAAAATTTGTTCATAAACTTTTGATACAGAGTTAAGTTTGATACCTTGTTTATGTTATGTATTGTTAGTTTTGATCTATTTTTTCCCATTTTAGTAAGAATAATTTCTTTTTTTATTCTTAATTTTAGCATATTTTTCTTAAAATGTACTAAAAAATCCCCATACCTCCATTTTTTTAAAAAAAGTTTTCGCAAATAGTTGGATACTTTAAATTATTTATCTTAAGCTCATTTACATGTCATTACTTACAAACAGTGATCGTGAAGTCATTTGGTAGTAAAACCAGTTGTTGTAGTTTTTAGATAGATTTGGGAGAATCAGATTTTGAATTAGAACTGGCGGTACGAATTAAAATTGAAAACTCTTACGGGTTACCGCATCTCTCTCAAAGTTTTACAACATGTGCCTCAATATTCAATCATAATTTTCTTCGCCTTCCTCTCCATACACTAACAATGTATTTATATCAATAATACTATTACATTGACGTTTAAGCTATATTACATTAACATCTTAAGTGTCATCGGAGTATGTAAAAGTCTCACTCAACTGAAACTTAATTGCCCCAAACGTATATTTACGTCTCTTCGATGTACGATCTTTTCTGTGCTCTGCTATCCATAAAATTATTGCGAAGGCTTTGGAAAGCAATAAAAATACCTTGACAGTGTTTACTAAGGATTTAATTGTTTCAGAGGATTTGCTTAGTTTCATTCCTTTTCCCTACACCCCCCCCCCGTCAGTACAATACATTCACGTACATACGTAGAAAGTTGTGGCATTGTGCAGCGAATCACATACATTTAAGAAATTCCGACAGTTGAGATTAATGATACACCGAGCAAATTATCAAGTAATTGTTCATTTTTGTCTATAATTTGATATATGACAAGCGCATAAAGTAATTATAATTATTAATATTGTTAAATTAATTATAAAATACATTGTGCAGTACTGATATATATATATATATATATATATATGTGTGTGTGTGTGTGTGTATTATATCAGTGTAAATGTGTATTTTATTTTTTATTATGTCAGAGTGAATTTTGTTTGTTTATTTCAGTGAATTAATAATTTTAAAAATAATCTTTTGTTTTCAACTTCTCAATATGTTTGCGTTGGGTTACTGCATTTAATGTAAAATATTTCAATTCTTTAATTATTTCAATGATTTATGTGAGAATAAAATTGCATCAATATCAATAGGAAAATTATTACTTAAGCCTTAAGGTTTTATGAAGACTTAATTAGAACTGTTTTTAAATTGCAACCTACACTTACTCATCAAGGAAAGCAGTATATATTAAAAATATCTCAATGCTCCATTGTTATATGAACGTATCATAACTTTCTCTAAGGTATCTAGTTTTTACAATCAGATCTCGATTTACCGAGCTCCTAATAACGATTTGTTGTGACTAAACGAATTTTTCTTTTCCCTCGATTAAAAACATTGCAAAAACCCATATTTAACAATTAATAAGCCTCAAACTAAGGAATTATTTTTTTCCCGCTGAAAACTTTTTTAATAGTTTGGATTGGAAAAAAAAGAACTTTATTGTCAAATGACATAACCTTTTGTGCGGAACAGACGATTTCTCCTGGAAGCAGCAAAACTAAACCCCGAAAAGGCTATAGCCCATTATTACACTTTACGAGTGCAACCAATCCCGGGAGCTTTGAATAAGACAAGGAATTTCTTTCTTATCCTATTCCGCACAGCAGGTCATGTTTTAGGACAGTTTTACATTTGCTCTCTTTTTTGTGTGAAATAAAGTTTATTATATGTTCGGTTTATAGGCTAAACCGTCTGCCAATCATTGAAATTAAGTTATGAATAATGCCAATGATCCTAATGCGGAAATTGATAATTAAACTTCTTTTAAAATTAATACATTTTCAAATGCTTTTCATTGTTTAAAACCTGTAAGAATATTCTTCTTGGAACAGGATGTAAATGACGCGGTATTTTCTCTGAATAAAGTCGAAAGAGAACGTTTTCAAGCCAGGAATAAAATGTATTGTCGAAATTCTACCTGCCCGTCTTTTTCTTAAATTTCCAATTAACTAATGCGTGATAATTTGCTATTAGTACTTTTAACAAATGAAAAAAAAAGTGTTTTATTTTTAACATTGAATTTTTTGTGTAGTTCATTTTTATAGAATTTCCAAAGAATAAATGCAAAAAAATTATATATTTTTTTGGACATTGTATTACGAATAACCGAATAAAATTATCGGTACTGATTGATTCATTTAATCGGAGTCTGAATTTAACTTGGAAATTATTCTCGCGTATCTAGTACCTAACAAAGAAATCAGAAGTTTATAAAATAACTACTCTTAATTTCAGAGTTAAAAGTTTTTCGCTTGAAAAAGGCTGCAATAGTTTTATTCACTGGGTTGAAGAACCACTGGAAATCGATAGAGTTCCTTTTATTAGATTCACGCGTTACGATATTTACAGCCCAAAGAAAGAAAAAAAAAACTTGATTTCCTTCCAACAACTATTGGTCAGTAAATCTTCTTATCTAACGGATTTAGTTCCGAAAAAAAAAGGATTTATGAAGCTTAGGAAGTTCTATGTTCTAAGAAAAGTTGCAATACATTTTTTGAAATTGCTTACTATGTATTTCAAAAACTTTCAATCCTTTATACTTGTTTCTACCTTAAAATATATTTTTTATCAATATTTATTCATACATTTTTAAAAAAATTCTCCATGTATCATAGCAGTGTAAAATATTGTTTAAATTTCACTAAAATATAATTTTATTTAAATTGAGAACTGAAATCATATTTCAAACCTCTTTTGAATGACATATATATATATATATAGATTTCTAATGCTGCTTGCAATGCAGAGCCATCTATCCTTTTGTTTTAAAGAGATCTAAAAATTAATACACCATAATAATGCAATTTTTAGAAGAGATAAAAAAAGGTTAACTAAAGTGTCTCTTCAATGTAGAATTATATAAAACGAAAAATGAAAAGGATAATATATAACCGATTAAAATAAAATATACAGAACGAAAAATAATATCAAATCTGCAATCTGTTTAGAATATCAATAGCCTCTCAATATCTTGAAAACGATTAATACAAGTTGTTAGTGGCTGTTTTAATACATTTTAGTGATCAATACGCAAATAACATTTATTAATTACTCTAATTTTATAAATGCATTGGTGATTAAAAACAAGGTGTCCCAAAATTAACATCTAAACTCTGCACAACTAGACTCCTCTTTGGGAGGTAGGTGGCCGCGGTAGCCGAGTGGTCAAGGTATTGGATTGTGACTGGCATGTCACGAATGTATGTTACCGTTAAAACGGGAAAAGCGTTAATTTGTAGATTACTCAGCTAATCAGCATATCAAATGTTGCTGTTGCTAATTCCACCTGTCTGACAGTATTAGGGCCGCGGTTGCCAAGTGGTCTAGGCATCGGATCGAGGCTAGCGTGTCATGAGTTCGATCCCAGTACCACTAAAAACCCACCGTGTAGGGAAGCGATGCACGTTAAATCTGTCGAGAACTCAAACGCCCTCTCAGGTGTCGTCCACATCACTTGACCATGGTTAAAAATTGCGAGGTCTGGTCTGTCACCAAAAGCCCTCGTGTAGCTGAATAGTGCGACGTTAATATTCACTTACTCATTTTTGACAGTGCATAAAAGTACCCCAAAAACTGTACCTGTACTATCCATATTTTATGAGAATAATGCAGTGAATAATGATGATGCATAATGGTTTTTTGGACTCCTGAACGCTATTAATTACATACGACATACCCCTGGCGTTTTATAGAACATTAGAGTCCGTTTATGGCCTCTACGATCACCAGATCTCACACCGTTGAAATGTTTTCTCTGTGAGGACACCACAAAGAATCGAGACACTCTGCAGTCACTCACTGACTCAGCCACTCATTTGCATACTGCTTGTGCTTCTGTGGATATCGCGCTCCTGTGACCTGCGCACTCATCCAATCCACGACATGCCCAAACCTGCCTCGAAATGCATGGTGGACTCTGTGAACATTTTTCTTTAAAAATATTTGAAGAAACTGCTATTGATGTGTCTAATACGGTGTTTTGTCGTTGCAGCGGTATACTTTGTTTTTTGTATATTTATCGTAAACTTTGGATCGTACAGGTACGGTTCCTTGGACATTTTTTATGTACTCCCAAATAGGAAACTAGCTGTGAAGAATTTGGAAACTATTTTTGGGACACCCTGTATATTAGCTGCTATGAAATATTCGTATGGGGGACATTCTACACGGGAATCAGAACACCACTAAAATACTAAAATATATTTATAACTTTTGAAGATGCGATTGCTGGTTTGGGTAATCATTAACAAAACGATCTCTAAGGGGTCTCAGGGGGTGTTAACTTTTTCTGGGGAGGGCTGAAAATATAAACAATATTCAAATACATATAACTCTTTTAAATTAAAATTAAATAATTCAAATCTTTTATATATTATTTATAAAGGAATGAGGCTTCAGAAAAGTTATAAAATGTTTAAAATATAATCATAATTTTAAAAATTATAAGCATATGAAAATAAGAAATTTTTTTATTAGAAATATTAATTAAGTTTTACTGCCCACACGCTATTTTCTAAAATAGTAGCCTTTGATGCATAAAACTTTATAGAATTATAAAATGTATCATACACTTTAAGCCCTAATAAATTAAGAATAATATGTCTTTTGTGTTTCAAAATATTTAAAAAATATTGAAATTTTTTAAAAAGAAATTTAAATTTTTATTTTTTATTTTAAAAAAAAATATAATTTATTATTCTATTTGTTTAAATTTACTACGGCATAATAAGGATACATTTAACTTTACAAATAAACTTATTGCTAGTAATTAAAGCTAATACTTTTTTGAAATTAGCTTGCGCGCCGTAAAACTTAATTAATATTTCTTATAAAAATATTTCTTCTTTTCATATGCTTATAATTGTTAAAATTATGATTATATTTTAAACATTTTACACTTTTCAGAAGCCCATTACTTTATAAATAATGTGCAAAAGATTCGAATTAGTTAAATTTAATTTAAAAGAGTTATATGTATTTGAATATTGTTTATATGTCAGCCCTCCAGAAAAAGTTAACACCCCTGAGACCCCTTACTTAAAAAAGTCATAAAGCTCAATGTTTGCATTCTTAGGTCTTAGGGGCAACCTATTTTTTATCCTTCGGAATGTTGTGACGGATCTATACATGTTTCTACTACTTTCTTCTTTTTTTCTTTAAAACAAAATAATTATTTCAACCAAACTTCATCGAGAAACCAAACGTGATTTATGTAAATGAGGAATATTACATAATTGTGGTTTTCGCGAGTTGAAGAGAGTGAAGTAAGAGGTCAAGTTAAGTTAAGTAAAGTGAAGCAAGTGATTTGTTGGCACGCAGTTGTTGACAAGATGAAGTTGATACGTTTGATGTGTGCAAGTAGAAGTGTTTAGTGAAGATTAAAATGCAGTGGAATTAAAGATTACAGAGCTTGGAGTTATCGTCATTTGATCAAGCTAAAGAAAGTGCCTGAAGTTTCCCGTGAAGGATCCGAAGCATTAAGGATTCAGGTATCGTAAACTTGATTAAGTAAAAGCTGATTATTAGCGTGCGGCGTAGTTGTAAAGGAACGTTTTTAAGCTATCTTAGATTCAGTTGAGGTTCTGTAATATTATCCCCGCATTTGAGTATCTCACCTCTGCACTCTACCATTGTTTATGTACCTTAATTAGAATTGTGTTGTGTCTGTTTCATAAACATTAATAAGAATAGAATTAATAAATCAAATTAGATTAGATCTGTGGATTATTTAGCTCCTCTTGCACTTCTAGCTGGGCTTACAGATAAACAAGAGGGTTCGGACGTAAGGGGTAACCAGAGGTTACCACAATGTGAATTCCAGTTTTTGTCCAAAACTAATATCATAAATTGTTTTAATGCTTTATATTATCTGGGCTAAATAAGCGTCTATGTTTCTTGAAAATAATTGTTAAAATATACGCGATATAAATAGTTTTCTTTAGAAACAATACATTAAACAACAATATTTTTCACGAAATAAAAATGTACGTTGTCGCAAACTCTCCTCCATGGATGTATATGGATGCACTGAGTTACGAGACATTTTAATAAAATTACCACTTTTATTATGACTATCATGTCACTATAACAAACTCCAACTTAAGCGAAGAGAGCGCTGTCCACTTAATTATTAGCTTTAAGATCTATAGAGTTGATTCAATACACACACACACATAATTTGTGAGCGCGGCCTGTTTGGCACCGCTCCTTCACCGTCTTGCGTACCTAAGGGTGTAGGGGGAGGGAAACAAAGCATCACCAGAAACTTCCATAATAACTGTTATTTTATTACTATTCAAACACACTAAATCAATCACAAGTGGAACTACGAAAGGAGATACTAGGAGTGATATATAAAGAGAGCATTCTATTATATGTGAACAAATCTAAGTAAACACGTCTAAGTGAACAAGCGCAAGTGATCTGATGAACTAAATCTAATTCAATCTACCTTAGATCCCTAATCCACTAATTTATCATCTTAGCAACTCCTTCCTAAACTCGAATTGTGACAATGTAATAATGAAATATTCTCACCTATGAATCACTGCAACAGCTCTCCTGCTCCTTTTATTCTTACATCTACAAAACCTTTTGACTTTATATAGTCAAACTAATTTAAATATCAAGGTTTCTTCTTGAGAGACTGTAAATTAACGCGAAGGCTGGCCCCAAAGTTTCCCCAAGAGGATTAGTAATAAGGTCGCGTATAGATCCAACACAAACTTAAATCCGCAGCCGACCACCTGTCGCAACTTTAATCGACCAATTTTTTTCTTGAACCGAAGTTCTTTCAATGATTTTAACTACATTGATAGCATAACAAAAATTGCAAGCTTTCTCCAGACTACCCACTTCACGTGACTTTAAACATCAACTCTCATTAATATAAATCATGGTTCCAACTTGGAAAGCAGTTTTATAATGATGAAACGCTTAAAAGGAATTTTTCTCAAATGGGTTATTAAGAATAGTGAATATAACCAACTACAACTTATGAAAAAAAAGCAATTTAAGTCTTGAAACAATAGATAAAAGGACAAAATCAATAGACAGAAATCTCCATCGTATAATAAAACTTTTGTTAGTGCTATCAGTATTGATTTACATTTGTGCTTTTAGACAGTAATTCTATGTGCATCTATTTATTTTATAATGACGGTGAAATTCCGTATACAAAATTGTCGATATTTGTAAAATCAATATGGTTTATAATTTGCTAGAAATAACACCATAACCCTTTTTCCTTTGTCTTAAACTAGTTTTCGAAATACTAGATAAGAGGTAAAATAAGGTTTATTGATAAGGCAAATGATGTAGGGTATCGGAAAACAATAAAAGCATTTAGGAGATTTTGACGACCAAAGGATTTATGCAAATACAATGCAATTTTTCTATATTTCAGAAACAAATTTAAAGATGAAAATTAGAGTGTTTAAATGTGTGTTTAAATTTTATAGGCAAAAATATTTTTTTTCTTTATTGAATACCTGTTAATATAGATAATCAACAGAGTGCCAAGAAGGTATCGCAGTTTTCAATAGCGATTAGATGAAATCGAGCTAGTTTAAGACAAGGAAATCGTTACAGTCACGTTGTTTATCTGGAATAACATTATACCTATCATTTTCCTTTTGGGAAAAGTGATAATTATCAAAAGCTCTCATTTAAGCCTTTTATTGGAGAATAATAATTATTACGAAGATTTTCTTTGCTGATGGAAAATAAAGTAACACTCCTTTGGATGAGTTATAAATAAGGGAATTAAATGTGCCACTTTTTTGTACTTTTTATAGCAATATAAATCATCTCCTTTAGTAAACTTTTACATTAAATATATTATGCCCATATATAATTATTTACATGTATCATTTCACCTAAGTCTGTGGCATCGAAAACATGTTTAAAATTTAAGCAACCTATATCCAAGCATTATTTATATTCTTCTTTCATATTTAAGCCTGGGAATGATCTGATTGATTGAAATTTGGATGAATGGTAAATGTGTGGTTTGGAAAATCAAGTTTTCACGTTTATAGCTTTGGTAGCACGTGGTAGCTTTGGAATGTAGTGCATGCCATTTACCGTCATCTATTGGCGCAATAAATTTTTTTAACACGTAATATTTTGTTGGTTGTACAGCTTCTCACTGAATTTTGTTTCGAAGAAGTTTTCACGGAAATTAAAGTATTTGTTTTATATAAAGTTTGTAATATTCGCAATCAACGCCGCTCCTTACATTATAATGGTGATTTAATGGAAAAATAGCGAAATGTTGGCAATAGGGCCAAGTTGGCAATATTTTTGGCGACCACGTTGGCAACTTGGCGATTGATTGCAAGTTGGAGAAGTTGATATGCAGTAGCGCCACATGGTGAGGAGTTGCAACAAAGGGGGTAGCACAAAAAACCTTCTCCACAAAAAAATACATATAGCACGCCAATTTTCATAGTGATCAGTTGAACGACGTAGGAGTGAAGCGATTTTATATATACAAGTATCCATTTATATATATATATATATATATATATATAATATATAGTGTGTGTGTGTCTGCGAAGTGCTTTGTCACATTTTTTATACATATTTTACAAGGTAAACAAAAAAGTTCTTGACTTTTGCGCGTTCCCATTGAAAGAAGTGAGAATAAGTATGCAAATTCCTGTATGACGGGATTGAGAAACCGTCAGTCGAGAGTAGGGACATCAGTTGTTATAAACGCAGGTCCACTGCTCACATTCATCAATCGGAACTCGTACAGTAGAAAAGCGAAATGGGCGTATCGAAGGAGCTCGTTCGGGGTGGTTTACTTTATGACATTAGTGGGCTTATCACCCGCTTCATCAAGTCACCAAATATGTCAAGCGTTTGGAGATGGTGCTGTCAATGAACGTACGGTAAGGCATTGGTTTCAAAAATTCAGGTCGGGAGATTTGTCCTCCTGTGATAAAGCTTGAACAGGACGACCACAGGCCTTGGAGGACGAAGCCCTGCAGTCGGCCATCGAGGAGGACAGTAGTCAAACGCATGGTGAACTTCCCAGATAATTCAACACTTCCAGTGAAACGGTTAGACTTCATCTGTACCACTTAGGTAAGACGTATTGGATGAGCAAGTGGGTTCCTCACACGCTGTTGGAAGTCCATAAGCAACAACGAGGGGCAACCTGTTTATCGCTGGTTTCTCTCCACCGTAGCGCATCCATATTCAATCGGGTGCTGACAAGTGACGAGAAGTGTGTCCTTTATGACACACCCTAGCATTAAACATTGGTTGTCCCCCAGTATACTGTCCCGCACAGCTCAAGACCGCCCACGCAACATTATGCTTTGTGTCTGGTGGACTTGTCGTCAAGTGTTTCGCTATGAGTTGCTACCAAAGGACTGAACGGTCACTACGGACCCGTATTCACAGCAATTGGAACGTGTACAGCAGATATTGCATCAGAAGGAGCCAACACTGGTTAATCGAAAGGGTGTACAGTTATTGCATGGTAAAGCGAGGCCGCATGTCACGCGGGTGGTTAGGAATACGATACAAATACTTGGTTGGGAGACTTTGTGCCATCCTCCTTACTCACCTGACCTGCACTATCGGATTACCGCTTCTCCAATTCCCTGGACAATCATCTTCGTTTTAAATCCTTCACCAATGAAGCAGACGTGCGTCAAGCTCTCACGGACTTCTTTGCGTCCCACACCCCCAAGTCTTACCGCAAGGAAATTGACCAACTCGAGACACGTTGGCAGAGGGTGCCGATGGTGATTACTTCGATGACTATCAATAGGCTATACTGTTTGTATGTCATGTTCGTTTGGATCATTAAAAACGGCAAGAACCTTTTTGTTTACCTTGTAGAAGTAATTCTAATTTTTCCTCTACTTGCTAATACAATGTAATTATTAATTTTCTGCATGAAAATCCAAAGTTTTGAACTTGTATCACATGACCCTTTAAATAAATACAGCTCATTTTCATAAATAAACTTCATATTTAATGCCTTAGTCAAACAATACATTTTTACTATATATTCCTCTATCTGCAGCATCAAGTGAGATTTTATTTAAACGTCCAATTTATTTTGCAACTTTTCGTCGACACCATATAAATATACAAGCTAACAAATAGCAGATATGAATAAAAATGATGAAAAATCTTTATAAAATATGACTAAAAAAGGCGGAGACGGAACTGGAGCACATTATCCAGTAAAAACGGTGGCCCTTACTTTCGTTTTATTCAGTGCTCGAACGAAAACTTACATCAATTTACATAATGGTTACTAAGATTATGAAGTGGATGTAATTTATTAAAACCTTTATTAGAGAAATATCTTAATTAAAAGCTGTTTCATATATTACTATTAGATTATTTCAATAGCATGAATAAATAATTAACATAATCTGAAACAAATTTATAGTTTTGGGAGAAGCTTGAGTATTTCTCTTGTAATTATTTTTTTACCATATCTTTCCTTAGAATTCTTAGAAATAACCTGTTTCCTCTTTTAAGATTGCAAAAGCTCTTGCATTTATCATATAGTAGCTGATATGCCCGTTCTTTGCATGGTTGAATTGAAAAATTAAACTATACAGATTGAAATATAAAGAAGTTTTTAATAAGTTAATTTTATGTGAGTCTCAAAATGGGCTCCGTACAAAAATCCGAGTCTCCTCACGGCTTAAAAAGAAAAAAAAAATAATCCTACTGCGCATGCCCTTTAGAGAAGCTCATCTTGGAATTTTGGTGGAATGTGCCCCCTCCGATTTTCTTTCGAAGTAATGTTCACTACAATATACTAAAAAATTAAACGTCCATGCAAAGCGTGATTTTTTTCTTAGTTTATTACAAGTAATTATATTTTGGTATTCAAATAGACTATGTGAATCAAAGATCAATATTTAGGCATATTTTATTTATTCACAGAAATTGAACGACATTAAGCACCATTAACAAAATTACTTTGGAATAATGCAGAATACATCTTAAATTAATGAAAAAAATTTTTCCAAATCCAGAACGTTCTATCAAATATGTGAAGGATTTTAACAACGTATAAAAATACTTTAGTAAGAGATAATTTTTCATTAAGCATATAATACATGCCACTCTTTCTTAATTATGTTCAGAAAATATTAAAATGTTGATTAAATACTTGTAATACATGTTTAGATTTTTTAAATAACATTAATACTAAGTTTATTTAAGGTGTCCAATCACGTTGAAATGATCAAATTCGGTCAAAACACATCTTTTAAAAAAATGTCAAGAACTATCTTTTTGTTTTACAAAACACATACTTTTTTATACGATATATTTACTCCCGTTCTGGACCATAATCACAAATGTGTTATCACACTTTTCTTCCTCCTGGGCCCATGGTATCATATATGTGATTGCGCTTTCCCTGCTCTGAGGCCCATGATCACGCCGATATGATCAGAGTTTGGAACGTTTTTATATAATTTTTTCAAAGAATAGATAGTAGTTAAAAACCATTTTTTTTCTAATTATGTTTTACAAAATTTTGAACTATAATACGTGTTTTCGACTTCGAGATTTTTAAAATTAGATTCGGGATATTTATGAATATAAACAACTGCACAAGTTTTGCTCTTTCAAAATAATTGGCATTTAAAGGTTCATGATTTATTGCACTCTAGAGTCAGTCTGTTTATATTTTGACTAAGTTGAAAAAAAATGGAAAGCTTATTAGTTAATTGAGCATCAGACATTAAAATAATAGTCTGAGTATTTATTTTATTTTTGTTTATCTTTATTTTATTCTCAGTATTACAATTATAATTTTTATTCTCAAAAATGTTTAAAAGCAGATATTCATGGAACAAACGCGATGTCCTATTTTTAAAGAAAAATGGTTGTCATAACCATAAGTACAGGAAACATAATACTAATGTGATACTAAGAAGGTATAAGGATTAATTAAAAATAAACAAAAAAAGATATATTACTTGTTATTTATAAAAGATCTGTGTATCACTTCAAGCCGTAACAAGTTTATATGAGAGTAAATTTATCGTTTGGGATTTTCCAGATAGTATTTTGTAAAATTTCCATTTTTTAAAAAAAAAATTTTTTATCATCAAGGAAAAAGAGTGAAAAAAGTTTCTTTTTATTAAAATGAAAACATTTTCTTTAGAATTCGCAATTCTTTCTTTTTTCTAAAAAAATATTGCGAAAATTTTCGTATTGTATATTTAGATATTGCCAATGATATTAAATTGTAAATTTTAGCGTATTTGATTGCATTAAGGTATGTGACTACCCTAAATTCGCCGTTTTGGTGAAAACTTCCGAAATTTCTTTTATGTTTTTATCTTATAGCCCATACATTAAAGATTCCAAAAACACTCAATTTTTATTTCTACGATACTTAGAAGCAAAGTTATAGCATAATTAGTAAACCGGAAGTAGATCCCTACACAAAATGCTTTTGAGATATTGAATTGAAATTTTCAAAACACGTTTTATTTTGTTATATCTGTATTATGAATCAAAATCTAATATCTGAGTATATATTTATGTAGTGTATTGCTTTTTTATAAAAAAAAGCCATTAATTTTTGAAAAAATCGTGTTTTTGCGTAAAATTTAGCATAGTTAAAAAACTTTCAAAATTATTACAAATCTTTTAATTCCTAATACACATAAAGAGTTTATTCACCTACTGTGTAAGTATTATCTGAATACATTTATTAGAATTTTGTGTAACTGCAATTTTTCATCAAAATTTCATTAAGAACGTCAATTGTTATAGTATATAAAACTCTGTAGATACAGCAAAAGGTTAAAAAAATGTCCAAATAGTTAAACATGAAACTTTGGGCCCCATAGAGTCTCTGGGCTCCCTGCAATGCGGGGGTGTACGTTTCGCCGCTGACCAGAAGTGAGCATTTAAATTCCCCAAAATTTAACATGTTGAATGTAAAAACTCAAAATATTATGAATGTATTTCAATAAAACGATTTGATATTATTATTTATATTATTTTATAGATAATGTGCTAAAATTTTTCTTATTGTATGAATAATTTTTGAGTTATGGCCTGTAATTTAAATAATGGTCTCATAAAAAATGTTACATTTCTTATAATTATTACTAGATCAGCTCTAAAATTGTTAATTTTTAATAGAACAATTAAATTTTAGTACATTCTCTATATTAATTCATACAATTAATTTCACAAATACTTTTACTGATATGAGTTTATCGCATTTTTGCTCCAATTGCTTAGAAATTTTTCAAAATTATTGCCAAAATTTTACTTATAACTGTGAATTTTGTAAAACTTAGATATATTTTTTTAAAAATATAGTTAAATATTAGAATTATATTAATATTTATTCCTAAAAAATCATTTGTAATGTTTTTGAATGTTTTTTTTAAAGTACTCCAAGCGTGTTTGGATACCTTAACCGAAAGGTTCTGTCGATTATTTTGTGTGGCTTTTTACGGGTTAAGAAAGCTAAAAAATGAAATATACCATATTTTTTCGAATTTTGTGAAAACAGGGTAAAATGGTGTTTATCGATATCCAGTTTTAAAAAGTAAAATACATTTAAAAGGAGAACTAATAAGAGTGAATGACTAGTTATTTTACCAGCATTATAAACTTTTAAATACATTAATTTTGCCCTTCAATACAAAGCCACACCTAATTTTCAGAAGCATTAAAGTTAAAAAAAAATAGTGCGGCTTAGATTAGAGTAAATACGGTACATATGCTTTTTCATTGAGAAGAAACTATATTACACTCACAAAACTTATGATTTTCATCTCGAAAAATGTGTTTTTTTTGTTTTTTTTTGGAAAAAAAACAAACAACAACAAAAAAAAAAACAAGGGATTTACATTGTTATTTACAACGTTCAAACATAATGAGAACTGAAAGCCGAAGTATGACTAGTACTCTCATGTTTGACATTCTATATTTTTTAAATGTAACCAGCCAATGACATGTCACACAGGTCAAACGGCTAATCATGTCAAGAATAAGTTGAACGTAAAGCACATGAGCTTCTAATAAAGCTTTTATTTTTCCAATTGGGTCCGTCTTTTCACAAAAAAATATAAGTTCCGAGAGCATCCTTTTCTACGAAAAAAGTTATTATAATTCTCATTTAATAAAATTTTTTCTCTAACAAGTAATACAAAAAGTATTTTTAAGTCATTTCCTACTTAGATCAACAAAAAATTATTTTAATTACTTCTTTATTAAATAGTTACAATAAATATAAATATGTATATACATATGACAGAATCACAACATTAAATGACAGTTTTTATTAATTATCATTAAAGTATCGTATGTAATTCAAAACAAGCGTGTATATAAAATTTCAGTTCAACTGAATGCTTTGAAACGTGAGGGGAAAAAAATCTTTTAAGTTTTGACCAAACTCGCTAAAAATGAAGACTACAAGGTTGTATCTGCAATTCTTTAAATTATTAATTTCAGTAAATTAATTTTAACTAATTATAATTAAATTATCCTATTGTTACCCCAAAAATGGTGTGTATAATTTTTCAGTTTAAATGAGCGTCTTAAAATGTAAGAAAAAATCTTTTCAAGTTTTGACACGTCACCAAAATGTTCGCTAAGTCACCAAAAATGATGCCAACGAATCTATATTTGTAATTCTTTGAATAATTAGTTTTAATCAATTAATTTTATTAATTGAATTACTGTATTGTCATCCAAAATAATCCTGTATATAAAAATTCAGATCAATTGAGTGCTTTAAAATGCATTTTATTAACGATTGAATATTTGAACAAGATAAATATAGAGAGAGTGAGCTAATAGTATAAATTGAAAAAAAAACGAACAAACATTTTAAAAAAATATGAAATATCGCCAATTTTTTTTTAAATATATTTTTCCAGCTTTTTGCTTGAACAATAAATATTTGGAATTTGCAGGTTTTCAATTTTTTAACCCTTATCTTTATATCTGAAACTAAATTTATCATTAGTTATTCGTAAAACAGCAAAATTCATGTGACACCATAGTCAAATTATTACAACAATCACATTTTTCCAGACAATGGACTAAATTCATGTAATACTCGTATTTCATTTCGTGTGCTTCTCCCCAAACACAAACAAAACATCCTCGTACTTTGCTTTGTAACCTTCAATAGTATATTGTTCTTTTTTGCAGATTTTGCATAACTAGAAACGTTTGTAGAATGTCAAACTCATTAATTTCTTGCTTCTTTATCTTTTTTATTTCACATAACTATTGTTTTGGTATTTTAAAATGCCGTGCTGCGTAGCAAATGGTTTAAAATGCATTCATTTTTCTTTGTTTTAATGTTCTTTCGTAATAAGGTTTGTGGTATTGAATTCATTCCGTTATGTAAGAATCTTTAGTAATTATGAAAAAAATTAGCTTCATTTAACTGTTATTTTTTACCGTTCCTGTACATCAGTGGTCTTCAAACTGTG
>BMAO01023047.1:0-27982 GCA_019973975.1 Trichonephila clavata | reverse complement strand
AAGGAGGACATTTTGTATTGTGTTGCTTTGTATAAAACTAGTCTCACGGCTTTGGAATACAATAACATGACATTGAAAGTGCTTCTAAAGAATTAACTTATTTTGGAGAAGAGGAGGGGAAGAAATTCGAAAGGTATATTTCAGGAACGGTA
Source organism: Trichonephila clavata (assembly GCA_019973975.1). Taxonomy (NCBI): domain Eukaryota; kingdom Metazoa; phylum Arthropoda; class Arachnida; order Araneae; family Nephilidae; genus Trichonephila; species Trichonephila clavata. Next base: position 27,830 of record BMAO01023047.1, on the reverse strand, counting down.
AAATTCATAGCTAAAAAATTTTTTTTTTACTATCCATTGAGTGTGCTCTTTCCTATTCTTTATTTGTTGTCATTTTCACGTACCGAGTGTAATAGGAGCGTTTTAATTATGTTTACGAAGGCACTGAATGTAATACTGTTTTTTTGTTCAACCATGTTTTAGGATATATCACTGAACAGATTTAAAAAAAGTTATAATTTATTTTTTATAATTTATTCTATCACTGGAGGTTAAATTTTTGATTTCATTTTATTGCTTTATCCTTTCCTTTCCTTTCTTTTTAAAGGTGAAAGTAAACAATTTTTTCCGTCATTTTTTTAATGCAAACGCTTTGAATTTGGAGGAAAGAATTTTCTTTCTTTTCTTTCAAAGCGGAGTTTTTTTGCACATTTTCTAAGCTTTGACTTCTAAAGAGTTTAAAAAGTTTTTAAGAAATTCATCGTCTAGGCCTTGAGTAATTACAAAAATTAGCTTTCATTCACGCAAATTGTTAAACACTAATTTTAGTTGTTTTAGAGTTACAAAACCACTCTGAATAGAGTTGATTAAATTTCAAACTTGAAATGCACTGAATCAAGTTTATTTTACTAGGATTTCACTGTTCGAAAATGTTACTATTCACAAGTACCGCTGCTTAAAAGCATTGAATAAAGCTGCTTAATAGAGTAATTAATTGCTTGCAATTATTTTGTATTGCCTTTAAGAGCAAAATATAAGACATATAGTTACTGAGAATCTAGTAAACAGGTGTTAGAAACTATTAAAGTAACAATATATATATATATAGCTACACCCTAAAATTCAAGTAAATTGATGGCAATGTAAGGTCACATTTTCCAAAGTCATTTACAATAAATTTGGAGGAGACATTCAAGTAGAAGATTTAAGCAAATCATATATTGAGATCGATCTCTAAATTATTTATTTATTTATTTCATTTTATCCAAACTTTTCAAAAATGTGTGTGGAAAGTTCTTTATCCTATAGAATAATGGCCACCAAATTTTTTGATCCCATACTCTTAAAACGAAATTCAATTAGTAGTATTCAATATATATGTAAATAATATATTTTCTCCTCTCTTATTAAATATAGTACATATAGTATCGGGTATATTCGTTTTCCACATGGATGTATTAGAAATATAACAATTTTGAATTATAAAAAAGGATTTAAAAAAGAAACAAAGTCAAAATACAATTAATAATTTGAATAATTCTAGAAAAATATTTCAAATTAAATTCAAAGGATAAAGAAATATTTAGTTAATAAAATAATGAAATCAAGTCAAATATAGTTCAATTATTTAGTGTGTCCCAGGATCATCTGTCATTCAATATATTTTTAGAACATTTGCCAAGTATGTAAGTATTACCTTTTGCATCACTGTGAGAGACAAACCACAAAACTTTTTCAAAACGAATCCTTACTCAACAAAAGAAGCATTATTAGCAAATATCAAGTGGATAGTTCAAAAACGAGGAGTGTTCGAGAACTAAGTGCCGTTTTGAAAAAAAAAAACTTGCATAAAAAAATATTTTTCCTGAATAAAATTTGTTTTTACATGAATGAACATGCCGGAATCTATTTTTCTACATATCCCTCTTTTCACTATTATACAGACATGTGTCTTATGGGGGAAACCAACTCTTGTCTATACCCTCTTCAAAGAGAGATGCTGCATGTGAAAGTAGAAATTTGTAGAAACTCATCACAAAGCAATCTTATTGCATACCGTCTGACATCACGAATTTTTTTATTCGCTTTTTCAACCAAACCATTATTGACATGATAATGCCCCCCCCCCAAAAAAAACTGTTCTTCGTCAAGAACCTTGCTGAGACCTTCATTAAAGTGTCGAACTAACCATCTCTCGTCATTCCATCTTTTATTACATTTTCAAGATAAATTTCTAAAAGGCGAGGAATTTCAATTGGCTTAACATTCCTTGCGTTCGAAAAACAGATTACAAAACACACTACGCAGTCATCGGCGAGATCGGAATAGTCTTAAGCTTTTTGTGAGCGCTTATTAACACGTGTAAAAACAACACAATCTGACTGTAATGGCGTCACTAGACCCAAATTCAAACAGAGACAAAGTGTGGTCAAGCCTTTGAAATTCGATACTATCACTGAGATTGTGGTAGCACGAAACGGTACTTAATTTCCGAAAATGCCTCGTTCCAGTGATCTCATGATCCATTTTATTGTACGTAAATACATAATACATACTATTACTTTTGTATCTAGGGCTTCACGTACCATAATCTTGACACCACTGCGATAGAACACTATACCTTTAATTTCAAAGAATGCCAATATCCTTTTTTTAATTCTGAAAACGATGTTTATTTCATAATTCCAATTTATTCAATTATGAACTTCTACTTTCCATAGAGTTTTTAATCCAAATGATATTTGAATAAGAAAGTACCATTTTCTTCTTTTTAGGAATGTGAGCTGTGTTCCTTCGGCTGCTGTTTTTCAGTTCCTGTTGCAGCTCTAACGATCATAAAATTGAATAATGGTCATTCATTTGGCTTCAGTTATTTTGAAACTTATGTAACCAACTGTTAACTGCGATAGTGCTTCTGAAACTTTCAAGCATGCCACGAGGAAATTTTGCGGGACAAAAAATTTGAGCCAGCAGACTACTTGTTGGATTTTACGAAAGCTTGTAACGGGTTCTGTTCGAGCTTCTGCAAATCATCTTGGGGAAAATACTATTTTAACTGTGATATTAAATTTGAAAACCACTTTCCTTCGAGAGGACATGGTTATATCGAAATGCAATATTCTATTTAAGTGCAAGTTGTTGAGTAGGCAAGGTAAGGGTTAAGAGTTGGTCGTAAGAGGAAATTCTAGTGTGAAAGACCGGTGGTCACACATCGTAATATTATATGATCCATAGAACAGTGGAAAACGTCTACTTTACGGCTGAGATTGTTAGCCAAGTTGGAAGCAGGATCGTACAGGAGAATATCCAAGATAAGTGACTCCCTATAATTCTTATTGCTCCTCTGGTTTAGTCCATTCTAGTGATAAAAGTAATGATTCTAAGATAATGTCTGTTTCTTCCTCCAACCCTCTTATATCGGCGACTGACGGGTCGCTACAAGCTTTCGCATCAAAATAGCTTTGGTTTGCGTATTTGGTTTTGTATTTGTGTTATCTAAGAACGTATTACACATTTTTTTCTAAATTATTATTTTCCTTTGTCTCCAGCCTCAACTAAACAAATTTATATGTATTTATTTGCAAGATTATATCACGACGTATGCGGTTATCACTCGGCCCCACCTATTGCGTAAGTTTGCGGTGTATTACTGTTTATATATAAATAGCACCATACTTATATACTTAAGAATTATATTGATATATTCACGGATTCAGAACAAGACTTTGAAAAAACCTCGAAGAAGAAGCAAGGGATGAATTTCCCCAAAACCGAATACACTATCTGGCCAAAAGTATCCGGACGCCCAGTGGTATGGACTTAGAGCGTCCCGAGGCACATATTAATATGATGTTGGTCCCCCTTTTGCATGGATGACTGCCTGCACACGTTTGGGAAGATTTTCCACCAATTTTTGATAGGTGACCATAGGAATTGCCTTCCACGCGTCCATCACAGCTGAAGTGAGTGCTTGCAGTGAGGATGGTCGATTTGGCTGGCTACGTAATCTGCGCTCTAATTCGTCCCAAAGGTGTTCTATGGGATTTAGATTGGGGCTCTGAGAAGGCCAGCCCAGTTTTTGAACACCCATTTCATCAAATCACGTCTTTGCAAGTCTCGATGTGTGAATGGAGAAGTTATCCTGCTGGAAGAGAGAAGTGGGTCTTCCCCGAAATATTGCCATAGAGTTGGGAGTGCAGCATTGTCCAGAATGTCCACATACATCTCAGAGTTCATGTTTCCAATCACAGGAACTAACGGGACCCAGGCCAAACCACAAGAAACACCCGCACCCCATTATGCTTCCACCACCAAACTTAACAGTCACTAAAGAAACGTTCGCCGGGCATCCGCCAAACCCAGACGCGTCCATCTGACTGCCAGACTGTAAAAGTGAGATTCATCTCTCCAAAGAACAGTTTTTCACATGTCCACAGTCCAATGACGGTGAGCTCTACACCATTGCAATCGATGCTTCGCATTATGTGGAGTGATGTTTGGCTTGTGAGTGGCTGCACAACCATGGAATCCTAATTTTTTTAACTCTCGACGGACAGTCCTGCTGCTAGCACTAATTCCTGATGAACTTTGGAACTCCTGAGAAATTTCCACCAACGAGGACTTGTGATTTTGTTTCACTGCTCTTTTCAGAGTTCTGCGGCTGCGTTCACCAAGTATTTTTGGCCTACCAGTTCGTTTCACTCTCTGCCTCGACGTTTCCACTTCACAATTACATCACTCACAGTGGATTTAGGCTTCTGTAGAATGGCTGCAATCTCACGAACTAATTTCCCACAAAGGTGGCATCCCACTATACTGCCAATATCAAACTCACTAAGCTTCTTTGACTTACTCATTGCCTCACAAACGCATAAATACAATCTGACAAACCACTACCAACACTTTTTCTACCTTTCAATTACTTATCAAATTGCGTCACTCGCCAGAACCACTTTTTCAAGGGGTGTCCGGATACTTTTGGCCAGATAGTGTATGTAACCTATTGCTTCTGGGAACATGATTGCTTTAAATATTTCAAATGCCCTTGTCTTACTTTTTCAGCAATATGTGATCACCAAATCAGAAATGGCACATTCAAAGTTACTAAAGAAGATTGGAATGGTTCTTGTACAGCCACGGTGTGAAATGAGTTCAGAATTCCTGAATCTTGACAACAACAAAAAAATCTTGATTGACTCAGAAGCTAGTAAAAATAATATTGACTCAACAAAAAAAGAGCAGTACTCTATTTATATATCCTATGAGAAAATACATAAAAACAAACTTTTTTTTTGCATTCCATGTAAAAAATGCGCTTAAAGCAAATGATTATAATTATCTCTAAATGTTTTATATCTTTTTACTGTTCCTGCTGTTCTTAAGTCAACTAACATTTTGTTTCCTTTTGCGCTTAATATTCATTACAAAACAAGTGTATTTCTAATTTTATTTAATTCGGATGTAATAATACACTGCTTATTCACAATTGTATTGGTTTAATTTAATAAACATCTTGTAGTGTAGATAATGTAACTTTTTTAAAAAATCATGATAAAATCCATTCAAGGTGTAGGGTATTCTCAACAAACTGCAAGTAACATGATTCAAAAGCAGGCGCAAATGATCCCGGGTTAATGATGCAAAGTGTAGAGAGACTGATATGCGTTCACTCTTTTGAGGCTCAAAGACCTGATATTGTGGTGAGTGAGTACTTAGCAATAAAGTAACATGAGATATTACTTGAAATGACGAGAACGACACCTCACCTACTACATACACTCTAAACATCCACAGCGCCCACGTCAGGACCTTGAGCCCATTGCAAATTTCATGCTCATCAGCTCCTCTACAAGGCAGATTATTAATGGAAAAAATGCTCGAATTCACGATACGCAGTCAACGAGTTTGTTATCAGGAACACTGGGCCACCACAATCACTCCTAACATTGGAGTGATGTTGGAATTTAGAGACTACAGTTTCAAATGAAGTGGCATCCTCGTCACCTGGCCCTGACTCAAAATCACAAAGCCTGTTTCTGAGATACTTGCGTAGCTTCGAATCGCTATGTTAAGATTTCAATTAATCAATTGGAAATGAGAATAGCATTTTTGATTCCAAAATCGGAAGAATAGGATAAAATGTGGGAAATTGGGAGGGAAACAAATTAATCAGAATCGAGTTGTGGGGATGTAAAGAGAGATACAGCAGTCTGAAGGAAAAGTATTTTTGTTCATTTTTGGAATCAATCTTGCAATCATTTATGAGATGAATTTTTAGCTGAGAACTTGGTACTTATTTGGTCATTTTTTTCTTCAGTTTAATTTCATATTTGAATGTGCCCCTAACTATAGTTTTAGTTGCTCAATGCGCTACAATGTATGGACAATCGTGCAGACCGTTTAATTCAGTAAATAATTATTTTCCGCACCTATAAAAATAAACTACACTTGCTTAATATATTTTTCAATTTATAGTTATTGATGTGTTTTAATTTTAATTTCGTATTTTTGAAAATCGAAGGGAAAAAAACTGAATAGCTTTAAAAACACTTTTTTTTTCTAAAATAATGTTTTGAATATGTCCTGTATTTCTAAATTTAAAATATAAAAACTATTATTTCTTATCGAATATCAACCCCACTTCGAACCATATTTTTTTCTCATTTCAGTTCAACTAAAAATATATATATGAATTCACAGTTTAAGTTTTCGTTCCACCAAAAATAACGGTTTTTTGTTCTTTTTCTAATGAATATTTTTTATGCATATTATTATTTGTAGTAAAAATATAATTCTATCATAAAAAAGGTAATGCAATGATGATATAATTATGTTTTTGATATTAGATTATAAAATATTGATAATTTGGTTACAGTAACAATACGACTGAAGATATATCGAGCAGAAATAAACCAATGTTTTCCTTTTCGGTTCAGTTCTTGTTTTCGTTCCGATGAAAATAATTTATTTTCCAATTTCGGTTCAGTTGAGGTTCGAAGACCTGAATATCACTTTATTCTGATGACCGTGTTTCATATTTCTGATGACCATTAGCCGTGGAAACGTTTTCAGATTCACCAATTTTTTTTAAAAAAAATAGGTAGAAGCTTAAGTCTTTTAAAATACGATAAATTGCGAAACTTTTAGTAAAGAACTAAATCTCATTAGTTTTAACGTCACTACTACGGTTCCATATTCTGAAATAGATCTAAACAAACAAATGCCCAGGGATTAATCAAGAAAATTTTTTTTCTAAGTGAGACACTATCCCCTTAATCTATTTTTGTCTAAGTGGTTCATGGAAACAGAAAGGAGAATGTACTTTTATTTGTCTCCATGTAAAGTCCAAAGAGCTAATTCCAGTTGCCATTTTGCTCTTCCGACCAATGCTCTCAAAAGTTTTTTTTAGAATCCTACAGAAGACGCATTTAAGTTTCGTCCTTTTAGAGTTGGTATGTTTTATTGGAAACATGTCTTTCATCCATATTTAAATCATCACAATTATAGTGCAGATTAAATACAAGATAAATAAATCGAAATACCAAATAAAAGGTTTACAAAGTTATTTATAGTACCTTTTTTTTAAAAAAAAATCAGCAAAATACTTTCGCACTCAATTTAATCGACAAAGAACTAAATCCTCTTTAAAATCGATCTTTATTTCCAAATTTTTAAAAAATCATGTATCTCACTTATTAGAGCAAAATTGTCAAAAAGAAAATAAAACTGCGTTGTCAATCATTTTGTTTAAATTGTGAATTTATTATAATTTGGTATATAATAGTGAAAAAATTTCAAAATTAAAGGAATAAAGCATAGTTTGATTTATAAAACAAATATATTCAAGTCAATCATTCTCTAAAGTAAAAAAAAAAATATTCACCGGCCATTCTTAAACTTACAGGATGCAAAGGTATTTATTTCATTAATGAAAGAATTTAATTAATAAAACAGAAGAATCACAATAAACTAAATCGTAACTAAATCGAATAAAAGTTGATACTCTGTATCCAATTCTATCGGTATAACTCTTGAATTCTTTATGAAGAAATACTAAGGCTCTCAAGAACTTAAGTTTCATTATTTTACTGAAACTTTCTTTTCTGGGAAAATTTCTCCTTTTAATTTAATTATATTTATAAAAATTAGCATGATGATAATAAAAAAAACATTGCAACCTACGTTTTTTATTCGATCGTCATAAAGATTAATTAATTTAATTAAATCATTATTTTACACATTTTTATTTATATTAAAATACAATAAAATGTTTAAGTTAGGCTATGTTAAATAAAAAGTTTATATATAGGACATATAATACTTTAAAACTTTAATTTAAGAGACAAATATGATTTGTTACAATATTTTCTATAAAAATTTAGGTTTATAAAGTAAAATATCATTTAAAAGGTATTCCTTAGAATGGGACTATTTTCCTTGAGGATTTATAGCCAAGTAACCAGAAAAAAAAGAATCAAGATCTTTTCAGGTTTATTTGAAGCAGTAGCGTATCGCACACCCAGCAACTCCCGCATCGGGGGGAGGGAGTAGGCAGGGTTCTACGGGACTCGAAGCCTGACTGCCGCCAAGTACCTACCTTTTGTAAAATCCTTTTGGGGATCCAAAACCTGACTTAACAGGGGTGCCCAAATTTTCTCCGTTACGCCACAAATTTAAAGCAAATTTATTGTATGGAATTTCCCGGAAAATTCGAGCTGGGTTTAATAGCTTGCACAAGAACATGACTACATGTATAAGGATGTCTAAAAACAAATGAAATGTGCACACATTCTAAAAGAATGCTTAAGACATATACCGAAAAACATTCAGTGACCACGTCCACCAATCAATGGCTCTTTCCCCTCTGATCGAATTCACATTTTCCAGAATTGGAATTATAAGATCCACAGAACACAAATTATTCATAATTGGTCCAGGAAATATGGTAAGTCACATTTTTCGATTGGAATTGGTCACCATAAAGCCCTATTTAAATAATCAAAAGAGCACTTTTTTCACACAGCTTCATATATATATATAACCACTTTATATACTCTATTATAATTTAATGCAGTTTTTTCATATAATAATTTTTCATGAATCAATACATTGAAAATTAAGGGATGTGCATAAACTAAATACTCAAATTTGGGATATTTAATCCGTTGGAGCTCATTAACTATTTAAAGATATACAACTGTAAAATTAATTATATACACTGTTCAATTAAAATAAATAGGTGAATTGCTTTCTAAGGTCTTCATTAACATACAAAATATTAAGACACTTTTTGACATTAACTACTTTTTCGGAACAAAAATGACAATCTTTGCAATACGATCAATATGTCTGCTGAAAACGGAAGTTTTGCTATAAAACTATATTCGCCTTCCACTATATAAAATACTTATCATAGAACCCGAGCAGTCATATATCTTGGAAAAGTGGATTTAAAAAGTATTCCTGCAAAGTATCGTCAGAGTATTCTTAAAAATGGTTATTCTGTGTAATTTTAAAATGAGGGGCACTTATAAGTAACGCCAGTAGATAAAAGTTAAGGAATGGTCTGTCTCTTCCGTCATCAGCTGAGTATTTCAGTGTAAATTTGTTGCAGAATTGGATGTTAAAAATGTCGTTGCTCATAATAATCCTATTAAAGTAGTACTAATTCGAATGCGCGTGGAAATCCACACCGAAAGTGCTCTAAGCAAATGTAAAAATACACGATTTTTTTTTTGGTGTATCTCCGTATAATCTGAAGCCATTTTTGTTTTGCATTTTTTCCTTTTGTAACAGATTGCCCGATTAAAACTTTTCTATGGAATTACAATTTGAGAATTTAGTTTTCACAAGTGGGCCACCTGAAATATGAAACAGGGGCAAGGTCATGGTTTGTTAAGTTATTTTTACTGTTGTTACATTTGATTGGCATAGATCTAAAACATATCTCTAAACTTTCCACAAACGTTTTCTGACTACGTTTAGGGTTACATAATTCACTGTTACTAGATTATTACCATTAAATCTATTACTAATTTTTCACATCCCCTTAAATTTTCTACAATCAGTTTCCAAAGGACTGATAGCAAATTTATGTTTTAATGTTTATGTATGTTAACCATACATACATATATAAATGGGTTTTTTTTCTTGGAGTGATTATTTCTTCATACAGCAGCTAAAAGATGTGATAAAAAGTGAACAGACTACCATAATTGGCCAAGATAGGTTTCGAGTTAGGGAAAAGTATATACTACTCTCTTTCCTAACCATAAACTATTTTAGTATCCTCACTGTCAATGGTATTCAGATTTGTCGGAGAAGATTCTTAAACATCTAGGTAATGTATGTATAATATTAAATGCAATGTGGTGGTTATATGTCTCGATTTCGAATACGCATGGCCAACATTAATTCCAAGAGCCCAATTGATGATGTAATAATTCTTATCCTTCATCTTTGAATGTAAAATTGTTTTGATTCACTCCTTTCCATAACTCTATATAAAAAGTGATTTCTTTCTTAAAATTAAATACTTCGTAGTTAATTGAATCATGTGGACTCTTGGTTTCTAGATCGCTTCTGTAGAAGCTGTGTTTTCTTTTACTTTATACCTTACAATATATCCTCGGAATTAGTCTTTTTAAATACTAAACGAACGTATTGAAAAATACTCGATGCTGCAACAACATCTGTACGGTCTGGTACACTTTACTGATCATTATTGAATGATGTAATTTTCTTCTTAATTTTTCCCTCTCTCTCGGGTATATATTTATACAAATATTCATCATCGATACCCGTCGAGTAAAGAAGTATGATTTTAGTTCCACTTAAGTGGTCAGGGTTTTTTTTGTTACTGATTTATTAAGGGTAGAAAATCTCAATTTTAAGTTAACTATTTTCCATGCTAACGTAAATTACTCTTCAAAGCAATAAATATTCACTTTTTTGTATGTAGGACGTTCATTTAGTAACGATTACCTTACACATCTATTTATAGGATACACAAAAAAATTATTTCGTAATTTTCTTTAACTTTATTGAATCTATTTTCCAATTGAACTGAATAGCTGCAACTGAAGAATACAAATCATTAGAGAAAAATTCATTTCAGTTGCGTGTTTAAACACGCGGAATTCTGTTCATTCTCAAACGACAACTGATGCAAAGCCATAGACATAACATATAGCTAATACCAGTTGTAGGTATAGGTAGTGTATGGGGCTGACACTAGAGAGCAAACACCAGGAACAAACGGGAGTTTCCCGTGGAGCTACCGATAAGGCATTTGACAGGGAATTCATACAACGATGACAGTAATCTTTACAATCTCACCGCTGTTCCTTTTAGGAAACATTTTAAATTTGGTTGATTTTGTTTGCGGTTTCTGTCATTTCTAATAATCGAAACAAACTTCTTAAAGTTTTCCAAAATCATTAAAATATTGCCTTTTTTTAGTAAATTTTAAGGAAAACTCAAATGTTATTGTTTTAACAGGCAAATATGTTTTTTTTCTTTTGTAGATACACTCTCTACTAATCTTTTTGCACTAGAGAATTAAAAAAGATCAATTTTTTTTTTTTTGAAAAATTCAATGAAACTGTAGAATTTTACAAATATTCGAATATTTTTACATTTTGCTAAATGGGAAGATATCAGGATTTGAATATTTTGGCATACATTTATGTCACAATTGAAACTTTTCCGCGCTTTGACTATTCGGAAATATAAACAGAAAATTTCTCATGTATACATTCCTTATATACCATTTCCTCTTCCTTTAGCCTACTAATACAAGTAAATTTAGGAGCAGATTAATAGGCCTTTAAACAATTTTTAACCCTGCAATTTTTAATTTTACTGATTAAACTTTTCTGAATATATATTATTTTGACAAATACTATCAGTTGTATTTTTAGTATTAAATTAGATTTTCAGTTAGATTTATGACAATTTCGGGATTACATTTATATATACGTGTGTATGCATGTTTGTGTGTGTGTAATTATTAATTTGTGGAAAGTGTTTTCACACATTTTTAAAATTATTCATTATGTTATTTCATAAAATTGGAATGAATTCGAAAATAAAGAACCTAAAAGAGAGTCTTCCTGTGTTGAAATGGGAGGAATTAGTTACCTTGCCGCATTTCAAGATCTAAAAGAAATTAGTTGCCTCAATCAGCTTAATATTAGTTATTTCTAATCAAATCAGCCATGAATAATACGTCATGTTAGTATTACAAAAGGTGTTAGTAAAGTGTTTCTGAAATTTTTGTATTACTTCATATCATGAATGATATTTAAAAATGCCAAGAAGCTACTTGGGAAAAAAACTCAATTTAGTAAAAAGTGTAGCTTTTTTATTATTTTTTACGATTAATTATAAGTAATAATCACAAGATAAAGAAAAAATTTTAACATCCACCACATATGAATATCTGAGGACATAAAATGTATAAAATTATTATTATTTTTTTTGTGGTGCACAAAGTGTGCTATATGTAATTCTGCTTTACTTTTTAAAGTATTTTCAAGAATCTTGTTATTTCATGATAAACAAAATATTTGTTCCAGAATATTTGGCAGAAAAGCATTACAGTTATTGCAAGTATTTTTGAAGTGAAAAAAAAAGTTTTTGTATTTAGTTCATGATATTTTCTGCAATTCATCACTTGAAGCACAAATGATTTCAACCTTTCAGACTTTAAAATCAATTGCTTTACTACAAAGCTTAAACATCAATAAAGAATTAAACAGGAAAAATTTCTATAAACATTTTCTCTCAATTACCCTCGGGATCACTCTGAACATTTCAAAATCACTAAAGTTGCAAGGAAGTACTCCAGAAATAAAAGATAACTTTATTTTGAAATACAAACAATTGAAAGATACTTTTATCCGATAACTGCCAACCTCTTTGCATGGTCATTTCATTCCATCCATGAAGAATTTTGAGTGTATTGGAAAGAACTAACATCAATATATCATACGTGTTACGGGAGAAAGTTGAAACTTACTATCATTTTCCTTGTTCATAATTCTGGACGGATCAAAAATGAAGAATGAGATTTTCAAGGATCATTTGACGAGAGAAATTATTTTCTTGGTCTCTATCGAAAGTTACTCGCCACTTTCAAAAACTGATAACCCAACTTTTATTGTTTCCTAGTGGAACAATGGGACGGATTTTATTCTAGGGTGAAATATCATACGTGGCTTTTATTCCTGGATTTAAGCAAATAAAAGTTTCTTAAAGTTGAGAAAATGCTTTGAGGTACAAAACTTTAATGCTTTGGGAATTTCCAGTCACATTTAATAAAAAATGTACAATACAATTTTTCCGTTATCTTATATTTTTGTTATTTATCTGGATAATATAAAAGCGGACTATAATTTATTTCTATGAAGTTCAGTTCAAAGAACTTTTTATACAGTCCACGCTTAAAGACAACGAAAAATATTTTGTTATTTTTTAAAATATTTTTAATGAATGAAAAAAAAATTAGATTTTGTGTTGGTGGAGAATTCTTTACCTAAATACTCTGTTATTGCAATTCTCAAATAACTGAGTAAAATGACTCCCACACACAGAAAATTAGATGATAGAACAAAGTCATAGGTGCCTTTGTATTAAAATTGTATTAATGAACAATAAAGAATGTTCTCTCGATTAAAATATATCATGATCGGAAGCTTAAAATTCTCTACTTAGATTTTTATAGAATTAGAATTAGTGCTATTGAACTATTTGTAATCGGAAAAAAAGATAATTCGAGTATCTCTGAAATTTTTCTGCAAGATAGTTTTGCTGTTCTTTTAAGTGATTCTTACTGCTTAAATCAATTAAAAGGTCATAAATGACAAAAAAATGCATTTAGTTGTTTTCTACGAACAACCACTACTTTCTATCTGCGTTTGAATTTTTTCTATTAACTTTAATACTCATTTTGTTGTTAACTCGCATTTGGCAAGAGTGTGTCATCAACACAAACAAAAAAATACATTCTTTTGCAAATAAAATCGAAGCACCGAGAGGAAAGTTGTTTTTAATGAAATTTTATGTTTCTCATACACAGGTAATAAGATAAAATATCGCTATAGTACAGATTCACAGCTCACGATTGCCGCTTAAATGTCCAAATCAGTAGTTGATGATACATTCTTGGGTACGTCATAGCATAAAGGAGGACAGTGACAATCACAGACCAGTTATTGCTCCAGATTTACGATATTTTGGGGTGCTCAAATCTGGCTCCTTACTATGTTCAAGACATGTTCGATTGTAGAAAGATCTGGTGACCTTTCTGGACGAAGAAGATAATTGGTGGTACGAAGGTAGTCCATTTATATGCGAGTGGTATTGGGCATGGCATTATCTTCATGGAAATTGGCTCCCCGATGCCTAACTATGAATAAAAATATAACCGCTCACAGGATGATATCAACATATCGTTGAGCTGTTAAAGACTTATGGATGATCGCTAGAGATGACCGACTAACGTATGAGATAGCACCCCACACCGTTACACCAGGGATTATTGCTGCATGCATTTGTAAAACAAATGATACAGACCACTGGTGCTGGAGTCTTCAGAAACGGGTTAATGAGTAAAAAGTTACGTCGCACTGTTCAGCTATTCGATGACATTTGGAGACCAACTTCGCAGTATGCAAATATGGTCAAATGACGAGCACGACACCTGAGCTGGTGCCCCTCTCCTTACTACCGCACCAACGGGAGGAAGTTTGAGCTCTCGAAAGATTTTATGTGCATCACTCCCCTATACGGTGGGTCTTCAGCGGTACTGGGCTCGAACTCATGACACGCCAACCATGATTCAGTTTTACCTTGATCACTAGGCTACCGCGTCCACTCTTCAGACACGGAAATGATTGCCATCTGCAAGAGTAAAGCGAGACTCATCGTTGGACACTGCGATGCCAGTCCGACGTAAACTATGATAATTGACTGTGACACTATTCCAGACGATAGCACCAATGTTGCGGGGTCAAAGGCAGGCGTCTTAAATGCCGTTGTGAGAGCAACCCCACCTCCACGAAACGCCGTGAAATGGTGGAAGGTACCACGAAAGATAGTGAAGCGGCTGTAGTACGGGAAGTAGTAGACAATAATACTGTTGGAGCAGTTCGAACCTATAGAACAACCATCAGATCTTGCCTCGCATTTGTGCATCTTCACCTTCCAGAGCTTTCATTTCGTCGATAAGTTCCTCACAACAACCAATGCTGCCAGCACCTTTGCACAGCTTTTTCTGTACATTTCAGGGGACAGCCTATTGCTCGGTACGATCACCAATCTCCATGCATTTAGTTGCTTATAAGGTCTTCCAAAGCATCGTGATGGCATCATTTGATTTTTCTCTGTGAAATCTCAACAGAAAAAACGAAAGAAGGTAAGTTTTCTGTCTCTATTACCGGTTTTATATTTTTCGAGTTCCTTTGCAGAAATTCTCTTTACAACTACAATTCATGTTCATTGGCTTTGAAAATTTTATCATTTGCGTGTTAGATCAAGATGTCTTTGCCGACGAAATTTCATCCCACAATTGAACAAATTTTTCTTGGTGCTTCGATTTTTTTTGCGGAAGACTGTAAATAAGTCATCTTCCTCCTTCATGTTTTCTTCCTTAAATTATCTCATAATAGGCCTTTACTAACTATTTGGTATATTCATGATATATTCACGAAATCATGAAGTATTAGTTGTTATGCTAACTTTTGCACAAAATGTATCAAAGTATGATATTTAAATTTACACTTGCTGCTACCATTAACTTCTTTGTGCACATTCAAAATATTTTTTTTTTAAATTATGTCAGATATTTAGGAAACATAATATGAATATTTTAAAATGTTTACTCTGTTATATTTTATTTGAACTCAAAAGATGGTGTGGAGCATTAAAACTATTTCATGATAAATGGAAAAGACGATAATGCTTTTACGAAACAAATGATAATTTCCCTCTTTTTACACCACTGAAAGGACATAATTAAAAGCAAACTACTTTTCCAATTCCTGATATCATTTCATTGTCGCAGTATATATATATATGTTGTTAAAATTTTCAATCGTTAATAAAATATTTATTATCCATCAACTGAAATTCCAAATTTATTCTGCGTTATATTTCTGACGAAGTTAAAACTATCGGTAACAGATGGCACCATTAGGGTTTTTAACGAATTTTTTCTTGGCTTCAAATACTAATTCTTTTTATTTCATTCACCCTTCAGGTTAAAATATTTTTTTAAACATTTAGTGAATGACACTTGATGTTAGTACAATTTCTTCAAATATCAATTCATTAATTATATTTAATTATCTATAATAAAATTCTTTTTTGTTAACATAATTAGGAATAGACTTATTTTTTTATACTACTTATTTATCGGCAAAGACAAACGGATCAATAGATGCTCGATAGTTTAGTAATTGCAAAGTGCAGGCATTCCTGAACTGCTCTTAGCTAAGCGAATACAATTCGACTTCTCCAATCATCAAAATGATTCTCTTTTGGGAGAATGATGCCACCCTCTCGATTCACATCCGTCCAATTTGTTCGAGAGATGCAGGACAATATTCCTTCTTCATTCTATCTTAAATCCCTCCTTTATTCTTTTTACTAAATGATATCTGTTTCGTTAGGGTTCTTTATTGTTAAACGGCAGCAAAATAATGAATCGATTCTGTTTTAAGGAAGTTTTAAAATATCTTCGCGTAATAGAGTCACAGAACGTCCCCCCCCCCTGAAATTTAATGTTTTCATTCTAGAAAATATAATCTACGTTGCAATTACTATTTCTGTTTCTTTCTGTTTTTCGATTATTTTCTTTAGTAAATACTTGGCAGGAAAATATTTTCCTTTCTCTCATTTTCAAGCATTTTTTTTTAAAATTTGAGTGAGCTTTAACGTTAAAATGCAGAAATGTATAATTTATTTCTTATGAAAAGAGTGAAATATTTCTCAAAAAGTAGCTACAATTGTAACATACGGGACCTACTCTCGGACCCAGCTAGAGTTGCGGGAGGAAGTGAAGGATGATTTGCCATAATACTGTTCAATTACTTATTCAGCGCACTAATTATAAATAGACCAATTTCAAGTATTCAAACAAGATGAGATGTTTCGGTTAAGAGCCAGAGGGGATTTAACTACGAGAGACACGGATTATGAGAAGACTTCTATTAAATTAATCCTCCTTTTATGCATCAATCCACTACTCTAATATTTGAGTTACAATTTAGCTATGGTGACCAATTTTCACTTAAATATCTTCAACTATTTAATGCCCGAAACGCGGTATCAATGTTTACAAATACCTATTCGGTAGGTATCTTTCCTTGTCATCAGCTGCTACATATTTCAATCTCCAGGTAACTTCGTCTATATCTCACTAGCTAGAAAATCTATACTATGTATAACTGATCTAATCTTCCAAAAGGATTGGTTGTAATTGATTGCCCTAAGATTTCCCAAGAGGATTAGTTGAAGGACACTTATAGATCTGTCACACAATTAAAAGCCTCATATCAAATACTGCCTAATGAAAATAAGTGATATCGTATCCATGCAGATACTTTCTAAAAAATGTATTAATCTAATTTAGGAGTTTTATTACTTTCTAATCAAAAAGGAAAAATTCGAAATTAGCAACAAATGAAAAATAACGTTAAAAATTATTCTTAATTTCCGAAACATTCATCAAATTATATTCGATTTATTAAATTAAAATTAATAGTATAGTTTATGACTCAAATTACTTTAATTCAGTAGAATAATTTGTAAATTAATTATTCTTAGTTAATTTATTAAAGGGTTTTTATCAGGGCGGGTACCTTTTATTTTTATGGAACTCATTTGTTTTTTATGGATTTAATCAAGATTTAAAACTTGTAAATGTGAGATCAAAAATTTCGTTAATACGAGGGCTAATTAAAGATGTTTTTTCGTTGTAAAAACATTGTTTCAACGTTTTATAATTTTAAAGTATTAGAAGCTTAACAGTTTTTTTGTAAAAGAATCAATATTTAAAAAAAATAATAAAATACATCAAATGGCCCTTAGCCGCGATGAATTTCATGGACTTTGATCTGATGTTACTGTTCATCAGGTGGCATAAGCAACAACAACAAAAGAGTTCAAATTAAAATGATATTTTTTAACAAAACATGATACATAATATTACGAAAAAAATTGTGATACATTATACTGAATTCTTTTAGATTTTTTGGTTCTTGAGCTCCCGGAATCAGAGATTGCAATTCCGCGCTATATTTCCAATCCTGGGATTCTGGGATTACATTATCCAATTTCCGGGATTAGAACAGGACTGTTTTTGAAAAATACATACACATTAGCATGGTTGAAATTACATAATAAAACTGAAAACAATTAAAAAATTAGTTAAATATTATTATCTATTGAAACAAATCAAAACAAAACTTAATTCATCAGAAAGAAATAAAAGAATAGAACATAATGAATTTAATAAAAATATAATTTGAATCCTTTAAAAATTGACCCATTTGGATGAAAATTCGTTGTTTGTGATTTTCCAAAATCTTATTGTTAACTTAAAACAGAATAAAAAACCCTATTTTATTTTCACTGAAGCACACTGTATTTTCTTATGTTAAATATATTTATAATTGATAACTGCATGGTAAAATATTCTAAGGAAGTGGCTTTTTCAAAATTAAATTTATGAAGTGTGAACTGAACATTTTTTTTCTTCTGATAAACTCACATATACCTGTTCAAAGATAGTACAAAAGATAGAATTGATTTACATAAATCTTAATCTGAATTTTTTTCTACGCATACAACGTCCAAACAAAATACTTCCTTTTTTTAAAAAAAATCTTATTAAACTATAACACTAGAAATTAATCATAAGCATTAAATTTAACTAATAAAATACTCAAAAAACAGACTTCAATATTAAAAATAATAATAAATACACTATAAATTTCAGCTTCCTCAAAAAATGTCTTTTCGAAATATATTTAAAAAACATTTCAATATTAATTCATGCAATTTAATTAGAAAATATATTTATAATGGAAATAAAATAATATTGCTAAATGTATCTCTCTCTAGATTAAAAAAGAAAACTTTAAAATAACTCACCTATAACTAATTCAAAGATTTTATATATTCAGAAAGAATTTCGAAGAAATGCCTTTTTGATGCTTTAAATAGCAATAACAGCTTAAACATCTTATAAGAATATACTCTTATAATAATAAATAATATTACTAAAGTTATCTCTTAATGTATAAAAAAAAGAGAGAGAAATCTAAAAAAAACACATCCTTTATATTGACTTAATATGATAATTCAGAAAAATGATTCATGATTGATGATTCAGAAAAAAAAAATCAAAATTTATGATTAAAATCAAACAAATACGTCACCATTTTGTTTATTACTGAAGAACAGCAATGAATATTGCGCAATGTTTTGTTTAAGAAAGGGAAGCTCTCTATGTAATTTTTCTAAAAATTTTATTAGAAAATTTTCATGAGAAAAAAATTGTAAACATTGTTCAAAAATTAAATCCCGGGATTATTTCTTTCAATCCCAGGATTTCGGGGTTTGAAAAAAAACACTTGGATCCTGGAGGTATAGGTACAATTATTTTTGAGTAATAAAATAGTTGCAACAAAACCCCGATATTGTATGAGTTTTTCTTAAAAATTCCAAACTATATTAAATTTTAAACTACCAATACGCTTATTAAATGATGTTCAAAGAGAAAAAAGTATTTTAATAAAATATTAAATAATATTAAGTTTTAAATATTTCTCCATTCTTACATTTTCTTTCATTCTAAAAGTATTCTTTTCCCTTAAACAACTTTTTTGAATAATTCACATATTTTAAGAATATATTTCCTTTAAGCACATTGATTACATTTCTTAAGGAATCATGAATCTTTTTTCAAATAAAAGTTACAACAACAACTTAATGAAATGGATCTTTTGTTATGCAAATACCCATGCATTATAATGCCAATTTCACAGTCACGGTTAAAAACTCCAAGACAAAGCTCTAACTGAGGAATTATTACTTTCATAGATACTGCTTTAAAACAAGGTATGGAAGTACTTATCTGTTAAACAATAATAACACGATTTACTTAAACGAATATGATATAGACATAACTACGAAGCGAGTTTTAAGAAAATACAAAATTAATCCACCAATAGATATTTTATCTATTCTGAAAAGTAATCCGATGAACAAGTTAATAGACTACAAGAACAATAACCTCTCAAATGTCTAGATATAATATATGTTAATCCTCTTAATAAAATATAAGATACATACTAACATTTTTAATACAGAAAATGTCAACTCTCCTCTGGCTTTTATCACCATTTTAAGTATATTATAAATTCCCATTTTCAATTACTTACCCTCCCTTCAAAAGCTGATTTAAGGCAGACTAAAAATGTTTTCATATTCTTAGATTTCTTTAGAAAGGATATAATCTTTTACAATGTTGTTAAACATTAAAATCTATCTACATACATTCTGAATAGATCTATCTACATTATTGGAATTAGCTTTTGTAACATAAGTTTTGAAGTAAATACTGACTCCATTCAAAACAAAACTTTTAATATGAGAACAAATTAATATATATCTTATTTACGTCTAAGTAGTAAGATCCAAAAGTTCAAGGATAAGGTGTAAAAAAACCTTACCCTAAATAGTTCACAGTACTGAGGCACATCCAACTTCAAATTAGTCCCCTTGAGCGATGATGCACTTCTGACAGCGTTCGATATAACATCTGGAAGCACAACTAGAAGCCATTTTTCGCAACCTCCTATAAGATCTCTTCGATGCTAGTTTCACTTTATCTCATGACACAAAGCGACGTCCCTGTAAATGTTTTTTATTGATGGGAACAGGCAAATGATACACGGGGTTAAGTTTGGTGAATAGGGAGGATGTGGAAGTACGTTAGTGCGAGTTTTGTGGAGGAACTCGTTCCCCAATTGGCATCGATGTGAGAGCGCGTTGTTATGCAGAATGTACCAGTCGCCAATCTATCAGAACTGAGGCCGTTTACGACGAATGGATTCTCTCAAATGCTGTATTTCAGAAGTGTGTAGTTTCAGAGATTTTTTCAAGTGTTTAGCAGCGATCTTTTTGAACACGTTCAGTCACCGACCCAACATTTCCCACGTTCCGTGAAGTCCAAGTTCGACCATCACGTTCATCATCTTTGACGGATTATCAGCCCTTTCCAAAACGCCGATGCCATTAGTAAACCTTGGATATCGACATGGTAGATTCACCATACACTTTACTTAACATTTCCGAAGTCATCGTTGTTTTTTTTTTCAAAAGCGTTGACAGAATTTGATGCTTAATGCTGTTCAAGAAAATATATCTTTCTTGGATTGTGGAATAAAGCTAACTAGATTCGGATGATAACAGCTGCGTGCGCGGTTCGATCACAGGACATGGTCAAAAAGAAACCTGGCCAGACGGGGAAGAGTTGGAAGAATAAAATTTCAAGTGGTTTAAATTTAGGTACTTGCTTTACCCGTCAGAAGCGGTGGCAGTCCCTGATTTTTTTTGGATCGTACTACGTTCTTACTTAAAGTAGATCTCATGAAATATACATTACCATATTTTATTAGCTTAAAAAGTATTTAAGGTGACTGAGAGCGTAAAGACATATGGAGCCGTGATTTTGAACTGCGTATAAATCTATACTTTTTTGATACTTTGCTTCAGTTGCGTTAGAATATGCATATAAATTGTTTTAAGATTATTATTAGGAAAAAAAATGTTTAAGTGCAATTTTTTGGAAACAAATTAAGAAAGGATGACATTTAAAAAACATTCTCCTTCTATGAAAATAGCTTCTATAAAAAGAAACGACTTCTGTACAAAGTCCGCACTAGGAGTTGAAAAAAAGCATTTATATATTTTCAGATTTACAATCAATTGATATATAATGGGTGTTCCCTACTCTGATAGAATAAAATACGAATAAATCCACTTCTAAATTTGTTTCAAAATTCTTATTCTAGGCTTTATGCAGAAAACTATAAATATGATAAATATTATAATAAAAGTTTTTTTTCATAAAAAGAATATGTTTTTAAAATATGTTTATCTTTCTTCATTTTTTGCCAAAAAATTGCATTTAAATAATTTTTTATTGTAATAAAACTTTTAAAACAATTTTATATCAATATTCGAATTAAACTAACACTAAATATCAAAAAGTAGTTATTCATTTGTTCGTTTTTTTACAATCACGATTCAGAACGTAGACATTTGACTTCTCGTGTTAGTCAGTTTAACTACAAACATTCACAAGAAATAACGAAGTGTTTTTGAAAAATTGGTAAAAGAAATAAAGCGAATTTTATTTAAAATTTTACATATGTTACAAAGTAGGTCGATTTTTATTTTTTTTATTTTTTTTTTTTATATTAGAAATTATTCTATACTAATACTGAAGATATTTGAAGATAATGCTATAGAATCAAATTTAAAACTATTTCTTCTAGTGTGTTTTAAGCTTAATTCATAATGTTCGTGTTTCGATTCACCCTATGAACAATAATATTTTTTTTTTAGTTCGATCTCCTGAATAGATACTTGTGCAGACTACAAATAAATGTTTCTCCAACAAGAAGTAATGTTCCTGAAAACAAATCTGAACATTATTTTTTTATTCAGAAATAATTTGAAACTCGAGTTATGTTTAATCTTTTACTTTATTTATTACTAAAATAACTGAAATCTGACACATTTTTAAAAATATAAAGATTTTTTTCTTCGTGCATTATATCACTATTAGAAAAATCAATATTCGCAAATGTAGAAAATACATATAAATAACAAAATTCAATAATAGCATGTAATGTACATTTAACAGCCTAAATTGTTCTATAATCCTCCAACATGTATATCAAAGCATTGTAAAACATTGATAATAAGTAATAAATTCTAATAAAAGAAAGAAAATAAAAGGGAATTAGCAATATTTTTTATAAAACGTATTACTTCTTCAAAGCTAATAGATTGACTTTTCCTATGCAGATAACACTACGCCATCCATATCCAATCGTGCAACCATTAAATTTTGCAGGATCCTTTCATCTGACATCACTTTGACAAGCATAGCTCTCCGACCGAGAGAGCGAAGATGAGGCCGCTTAGAACACTCATAAAGAAACGTTGTGTTTGTGTCTCCTTCATCAAAAAGGATTTTGTAGTAATAATATATGTATTATAAACTTGTATCTAACTGTAAATACTGTAATTGATAGGTTTGGACTAGAGATTGCAATACCGGTTACCGAATAACGGTATTTTGAGCCATTTGTGCAATTTTGCAATGCTGGTATTTACAAGTTTAAAACCAATTTTTCGATATTTTCTAGAAACAGAACATATGTTAATATCAAGTTCTAAAACACATTTGAATTGTTTACTTCTAATGATGGAACAATTTTTGAAACTGAAAACTGCAATCCAAAAAGCAATGATCGACTTACAAATGCAAATGAATTTTTCCGGTAGTTAATTCGACTTAATTTCCAGAACTGTACTAGGTCTACTTTCAATAAAACTGATTAGGTGTTTGGCGGAGAGGTTCTAATTTATTAACAATAATGCAACAATAAATTTCATGTTGCAGTGACTTAAAGAACTGCACACTTTACTATCTGAAGAATTATATATTACTTTGAAGAATCGCACAGAAGAAAGGCATACCGACATAAAAAATATCTTAAGGTACTTATATAAATATAACGATTTTGAAAATGAAAAAGAAAAAAGACTTACCAAATCAAATTTGATCACGTTTATAGTAAATTTCTTGAATTATTTTTACCCACAAACCTAACCACATTATGAAGAATTCGAAACAGTTATCATGTGAAGATACTGATGACAAATGTCAATAGTGAAGAGGAATTGTCTATTGAACAAACCTTAGAATTAGCGATAATTAAAAAAAATCTCAACAACCAAAATACTATACAGACATCAATATATCCAAAACCATACGACGATAAATCGATTTATTTAGAGGCAAATATGTGTAAAAAGTATATCGTGCTGTTAATAGTAGCACCAACTAGCGTAGATGATGAAATGGCGTTTCCCGCAGCTTTTTATTTTTGTATAAAATTGTGTTTCAGGCTTATTGACAGTACAATTTATGCATTATGGTTTTTAAGGTCACATTTCAAAAAATTGTTGTAGTACAACAGACTAAATAGCATATTTACACTTTATGTGATATAAATAAGTAAAATGTTCCTTTACATGTTTCTGATTCTTTATATAATGTTATAATTTTATAAGTTACAAATTATTTTTTTGTGATATTTACACTCTCTAATAAAACTGGCAGATATAAAACAGAGAAACATAGTGTTTTTTTTTCTTTTTCTAAAATTTCTACTACCGATTTAAAACCGGTATTAAAATCTAAAAAATACTGAATTGAACTTTTGGTCCGATATTGCAATCGCTACTTTAAAAGTAATAGTTCAATAGTTTAATATGTTAAAGTCTCACACTAATCATCAGTTTTACCAATACGTAACAAATTTTAGAGAAGTATTAGAAGTGTAATGCATGAAAAGTTCTCAACATTCTGATGGTATTTTATTTTAATTAGGTGTTTGGAATGATCGTAGGTAACACCAATTGCATAAAAAATACAGTGAACGAGAACTAAAAAAATTGAAGATTCATATAGTACATAAATGTTACATTTCATAAATAAAAAAAATGGAATACAAGATTGATAGAAGAAATATGCAAGATTTTTCCAGTTATTTTAGTTTTTTCCTTACTTTTAATTACATTATTTTCTTCAGTAAAAAATATTCAGTCCACACAAACTATTCCACGATTTTTACTTTCAAATCTTTAAAAATGAAGATTTTTTTAACTTTTCTGCTGATTTAGGTTTCTAAACCGCAAATTGGGTACAAAAGAAATCCTTATTTTAATGTTTGTAAAATAGGGGAGAGTGAGTGAATGTAGGATTTTATGGCACAAGAGCCAATTTGGCTAAGCTGTGAGCCAAACAGCTTTTCAAATATTAAAAATGTAAAATTTATAAAATCAGTTTAATAATAAAATGTAAAATCACAAACTCTGCATAAAAAGTAAGTTTTAAAAATAAAAGTAAACATAAATTTTGGTGTTGAAATTCTCCACCAAATCCGCTAAGTATGATGAAAAAAGTTTTTTCCGGTTTCTGGCCGGAGTTAAATGAGTGAGTGAGTGAATAACGTGCCACTGTTCAGCTACACGAGAGCTTTTGGGGACGGTCCGCGTAATTTTGAGCCATGGTCAAGTGACGCGGACGACACCTGAGTTGGCACCCCCTCTCCTAACTATCACACCACACCAACGGAAGTACGTTTGAGCTCTCATCAGATTTAACGTGCATCGCTCCCCTACACGGCAAGGTCTTCAGTGGTACTGGGCTCGAACTCATGACATGCTAGTCATGATCCGATGCCTTGACCCCTCGGCCACCGCGGAGTTAAAAAATGATCGTTCACTTCCTGTTCAACGTCATATACAAGCATGTCTTCTTCATCTGATGTGTCCTGTAGATATACTTTTCTTTGGTTTATATGGTGTCATCTTTATTTCAATTTTGTTATATGTGGTTTCTGGAGGACTTTTTTTACAAGATTTTAAAGGTCTTTTTTTTATGACTGAAAAATTTTGGGCTGAAATAGATGCAACTTGTGAACTATATTCGGTTTTTTAAAGGTGATGATAAGGGGTACTTATTTCAGCATATTAAGCTGGAAACTTCTTTCTAGATTTATTAACTATTGCTTGCACTCTAAGTAAGAGAGAACATTTGCATTAAATGTAGGAGAGTGTGACTTGGATTCTGATATTGTAGAATTGGAAGGTAATATGTGCTCTTGAGTGGAAGAAGACGACGTGGACACTGTTGGAATAGATGCTGAAATATTTTGTTTCGAGAGGGTTGAAATTATTTAAAGTAATTTTAAAGGTAGACACATATTAATTTCGTAATAGATTCATCTGTTTGTGTAGAAATTTTTATAACTGAAGGTTTGGCTGTCATAGGCTTGAGATAGTTGTGGCGCTATTAATATCCAAGCTACTATATATGATATATTTTTATTAGTTTTTAATTTGAATTTATTTTTCGAATTTCTATTTAGTGCATAATTTAGAATCTGATGAATGAGACTCGGAGCAATTCACACATTTCGGCTCCTGAGTACAATCTTCGGAAGAATGCCCAGCGGATGCACATCTAGAGCATGTCAGTTGACCGCTGCAGAAAGTTTGAGAAAAAGTTCTAACATCTGTCACATAAAAGAGCACAGAGGATTCGTTATGCAGGGGCGTATTCTACAATTTTATTATCCAGCTGTAATGGTCGATGGTAATTTAGCGCTATTGAACGTTAGAGTTATATGTTTAGAGGGGAAAAGTGAAGTGTTTTTTCTTATTGTAATTCTTCTGACCTGGGTAACATCCTGGTCAGAATGTCCTTCCATAATTTCTGTTTCAGAGGCACACAGATGATCCGATTCAGAGATGACACTTCGACTAAATTCGGAGGCCTGTGAGGGCTTACCGTTAGGGAATAATCTTAAAAAGCCTTAAACCAGTAAAAAAGATTTGCTTTGTAATGCAGATGTAATCCTAATTAGTTAGTCACCGGTTCCAAATTTTTTGATGAATTTCGGTTCCCACATATACTTATTACCGCCTTGTGAACACGAAATGAAGATTTTTCGAGACATTTTCTTGTTTAATAAAATTGAAATTAAAAAGCGTGAATATTTAGCAAATATTCAATGTTTAAGTTGGGTGAAACAAGGCCTTTACCCGGGCACAGCTGATTTGGATAGATATCCTCCTGGTGTTCCTCCACCCACAATGAAGTCCAACAAGGGATGCAGTGTGCCTATTATCAAGTAAAAACTAGACACTGCAATTAACTGGAGTACTTCCAGGCTACAGCCCTACAGCATCAGGGCGAGGATCCAATGGGTAAGACTTCCACCCATTATCTGCAGGACTAACCCTACAGCAATACCTCCGAAGAAATTTATCCGCAGCCAAATGATAGGAGCTGGCTCAATCTTGCTTCCCGTCTATAGCGAAGCATAGGACAAAGATAATGCAAAAGGTATCTTCAGGAAACCATTTTCCTCCTTATGGGACACCGCACGGCAAACATGCGTATCGGAATGAATGAATGAGTGAATATTAACGTCACACTCTTCAGCTACACGAGGGCTTTTGGTGATGAACCCGTAATTTTGAACCATGATCAGGTGATGAGGACGACACCTTGAACTGTCACCCCTCGCCTAACTACCACACCACACCTTTGGGAGGATGTTTAAGCTCTCGACATATTTAACGTGCATCGCGCCTCTACACGGCGGGTCTTTAGTTGTACTGGGCTCCAACTCATAACATGCCAGCCACGAACCGATACATTAAACACTAAGCTACTACGGCCACAATATGTGTGTCAGAAAACCAACGGTGTTAGTAAAAAATAAAGTAATAATACGAATATCGAAATAACTATTGGAAAAATTTAGAAAAGCTTAAACTAATTTAACGCAATACCAAATGAATACAAAAATGTGGTTTATAATGAGTATTGAGTTATCTGAAAAAACAAATCAATCAATAACTGTATAATGGTACATTTCAAAAATTCTGTAGTCTAGACGTGAAAAGGGGAAAATGAATGCCAAGAAAGAGGGTTAAAAATAGGAAAGGATCACTAGGGTACCCCGGGGTCGTGACACCCGTGTGTACCAAAGACAATAAACCCCTTAGAAAAGGGAAATATCACTAGAGCACCTCGGGATTGTAACACTCGTACTCACTTGAAGAAAGTGAGCGCCAGAGGGGTTTTTAAAGTAGGAAAATACTTCGCAGTTTTGCACAATCAAGTAGATCAGTAGGACTATATCAAGTCCATGACTTCCTGTACCTTAAAGTAATCCAAAACTAACAATGTATTGGCTGTAAGATCGTGTCTAGAGAGCCCAGGAGCTTTAGGGTATGTTATAGAGAAGCAAGCCCGTTGGTAAACT
>BMAO01023046.1:206621-265083 GCA_019973975.1 Trichonephila clavata | reverse complement strand
GTGTGGCTAAGTCACTTGGCAAGGCTCCAATTAAATATGCAACCCATTGGTTATCAGGTACTTTAAAAATTTTAATTGTCTCTCAAATAGTTTGAGAAATATAGCCATGTCGTCTTCTTTCGAGTTAAATCTGGAATCAGATTCTTCAATTCTAATTTAGCTGCTCCGAGATATCAGTGTCGTTACTTTGCGGAACTCCACTCATTTTGGCTTCAAGTTGCAGTTTCAATTTCTGCAACTCAAAATCCATTTCAGCCTTTCTTCTTTCCAAGTCAGCTGCCTGTTCGGCTTTCTTTCTTTCTTCTTCTTCCCGCCTGTTCGGCTTTCTTTCTTTCTTGTTCTGCTGCTTGTTCGTCGTTTTTAATTTTTTCGAGCCGTTCCTCAATTATATTCGTAAATAAATTTTTTATAGAAGCTTCTTCGTATTTTTCAGAATTTACAATCAAATGTTTTATGTCTAAAATTCGTAAATCTTCACCCACAGAGAGTCCCATTTCCCAAGCCAACTTTCTCAAATCCTCTTTTTTCCTTTCGTGAGAAATGCCATACTTTCTGTGATAAAGTTCAGTTCGGAAAAAAAAAAGTTAATGAAATGGTTTTCTTTTTGAGAAAAAAAAAAATAGTATTTTCCTAACACACTGAAGCTGAAATCAAAACACTGAAAACTTTCATTTAAAGAAAATATCAAAAGAAAATAAGAGTTATAAAATCAAGTTAGAACATAAAATGCATAATAAACTTGTACACACAGGTTTCCCTGAAGAAATATATTGAATTTATAAGAACCAGATAATTCTCAAATGATTACAACATTCACAGTATATCTCAGAGAAAAAAAAAGAATATATAATGAAAACACTTTTCGGTCGGATTTATATTCCAGCTGGGGAAAAAAATACATTACTCATCAAACCATCATAAAAGTAACAAAAGATGGTTTTCAATTCTCCTTTTCTTAGTATCAGCACAGCGGATGTTATGACTAATTCAGCGCAATTGAGTGATCATAAATTAGTGCGCGGAGAATAAAATTAGCTACTCGAGCAAACGAAAAAAAACTTACGAAATGTTTCAGTTTAAATGAGATTACATATGCATGCAAATAAAATAACATAAGAAATACGATTACACTTGCAAAAGAATTATTCTTGACAAAATGAATTTTAAGAATTCCAATTTAGAGTATTCAGTTGAAATTCGTTTTAGTTAGAAAAGATTATTAAGAGCTCTTTTGTGATAACGGAATAATATTTCACAAAATATATTAATAAATGTTTTCACAATGGAAAACCAGACCTCTGAGCACTAATCTGCTTAGGTATACTTATACACAAGCAATTAATAAACTTTTCAATAATTTTGTTTAAACACAATTATGCAATAATGACGTACGCTTTTAGTAAATTCAGATATGAAAATGCATTCAAATATAATGTTTCAAAGTAATTTTCTTTTTAGAAATAATAATTAAGCAATGGACTGCTTGCGACACATAAAACATACAAATATGTGAATATATGTAGATAAGAAAAGTTTTTTCTATTATTTAAGTATAGTTCTAATTAAAATAAAAGAACAATTTTTCAAAACAAATATATTTTGTCACCTTGACAGTTTAAAATTTAAGAAATAATTAAACTTCAAGATGAAATTTCCTTTTGATTCGAGATGAAATCGTTAAAATTACAATTATGTTAACAAATAAAGAACATTTACTTTGAAAATGTTAATTACTTTGATTCGAGATGAATCATTGAAGCACAATTCTATGTAGAACTCTTTAACATTCAAAATAAAGACAACTTTCGATTCGAGATGAATCATTGAAGTAAAATTCTATTTAGAAGATACAGAATTGTTTACTTTTAACAAATCTACTTTTGATTCGAGATGAATCATATATGAATGGTTTCAAACAATATTGTCTTTAAGACAATAACGATTCAAGGAATCGTTAATTTTTTTTTTTTTTTTTTTTGATGAATTTAATTCAATAGGATCAAGGTATCTTAGAAATCAAAAGTGAAAATAGTACTTATCCAAATATGATATCCTTTTGCTCAGCTGGGCCTCACTGGGCGCCAGATTTGTGACGTTTCCCCATCGCTAAATGATTATGCATGGGGTGGTTTTGCAATAATAATGTCACATCTCGTTAGGTTTATTAAGAAAACCTTTATTTGTAGGGTTCACACAGCTGAGAAGACATCACAGGAAAGTAACACAAAATACACTTAACACTTAATTGACAGACGAGCACACATGAAAAAGAGGAAGAACTACTACATGTTGTATTGGCTACGAACTACATAGTACTAACTAATAAAGTTATAAAGTTCACGCGGTGCCGCAGGTGGCGCTAGCAGTTCAGTCAAAGTTATGGGAACTGTTACACAATATATTTGCCTGTTACTTATTCTTGTTTAAAAAAATCGTTTTTGATAATAGAAATGGCCTTTAGGTTAAAAGTATTTCTTTTTTAAATTTCATTAAATGTTTTCATTTACTTTTACTAAAATAAATTATTTTTAATAAATTCTGAAATGCATTGTGCATATTCTGAACTATGGATGGTACCCTGATTCTTCGCGAGTGTGACTTTTATTTCTCTTCCTCCTTCTGTGTTTGAAGTGTCCCAATTAGCAAGAGGCAGTCAGAGGTGCTTTTAAAGTTTAAAAAAATATTCAAGATGGTTAAAATAGGGCAGTGTATACTTAATCTTTGCAAATGAAAGCACAATCAAATTTCAACAATGAATAAGTAAAGAAAGATTAATTCAAAACAAATGCTGTAATTTTCAAGAAAATGGCAATTGTAATACATTTTTGTGTTCAAAATAAGATTAAAATATGCGAGATATCCAAAAACTATTTCAGTTGCTAAGGGATATACTCTTAAAATGCACTATCACACAAATCATGAAGCAAACTATGATCAAAACTTAGCAAAACTTTTTGAAGACAAATTGTTCGAATTGAGATCAATTCTTCAAAAACAATAAAGCACACTCATTAAATTTGTTAAAGACTATATAGCTGCTGTAAAAGTTATTATATTTAATCCAGCAAGCAGATAGAAATCATTTACTGAAAGGGAATTTATTAGTTAATGTTTATTTAAAACAGCGATAGTATTATGTCCTGTACAAACAAAGCAAATTAAAAATGGAAGTTTGAATCGAAATGTAGTTGGTATCAGAGTTGATGAAACAACCGAGCATTTGAGATATCAGCATAATTCAATAATATCAACATTTCAAGCCTACTTTATTGCAATATTAATAAAAGTACAGATATTCTAAATTTCACTCAGCTAGTCGCTTTTTTTCTCGGATGCGATGTTGATTAAAAAATAAGTGAAGAACTTTTGGAAATCATTCATATTCAAAATTCAGCATCTGTAGCTGTTGCATTTGCAAACTTACAATGCAAATCAAATTCCATTTTTATAGTCCTTGTAGTTTGAAAAGGGGATTTTTTTTTGTCAATACGTCCCAGTAACCACTTGCTCTCCCAGGAGTTGATTTCCCTCAAATACATTCATAGTGGATCCCTATTCAACAACAACAACAACAAAAACATGCTTAACCAATTTTAAGTATGTGGGTCTAACAGTTCAAAAACAGAATTTTTTTTCTATAACTCCTCTTGACCCCTCGCAACCTTCCTTGGGGTTCGATTTTCGTTTTACTCTTTGTTAGAACTCTATTCCATGAAAGGAACATGCCTACCAATTTTCAAGCAGGTAGGTCAAGTATAGTTTAAAAACGAAAATATTTATCTATTAAACCCCTGCAACGCCACTTGGAGGTCTATTTTCCCAAAACCCATCTTGTAGCTGATCTCTACTCTATGAAAGAAATCTGTTTATCAAATTTAAAGACTGTACGTCTAATAGTTTAAAAATGGAAATAATTATCTATAACGCCCCGCAACGCCACTTGGGAATCGATTTTCTCCAAACTCAATTTGAAGCGGACCTCTACTCTATGAAAGGAATCTGCTTACCCAATTTCAAGGTTGTACGTCGAGTAGTTTAGAAATGGAAACAATTATTTATAACGCCATTTAACCCCCCGTAACGCCCCTTGCGGTTCGAATTTCGCAAAAAAAAATCCCTTCTTAGCGGATCTCTACTCCATGAAAGGAACATGTCTACCAAATTTCAACTCTGTAGGTTGAATAGTTCCGGAGATATCGTGATTAGTCAGTCAGTGAGTGAGTGAGTCGTTTTTCTCCTTTATATATATAGATTAGGCAGAAAATAAGTAGCGTACAGAAACAAATATAATTTTCATCTTCGCTTAGTAAAGAAAAATAAATTAAGCTTAATATTACAGAAAAAACGCGATGTAAAATATAAGCAAAATCGTAAACATCCCGCGATAATTGTTATTATTGTATGAATATTGTATGTTGTAATAATTCTTGGTGAAATTCTGAAGTATTAACATTTAAATTTAGCATGATGCAAGTAACAATATTAATTTCAGTTATGAACTCTTCGTTCATAGGAGGGGGGGGGGAAATGTGTTGTAAATTAAATATTAATTGTATAGATGGCGCTGCAAGTCTTCCGAGAGATATGTACTTTGTTTGGCTTGTAGAGTCAGTGTATGTAATGTTCTTTTGCTGTTAACATGTTTTCTATGTGTGTCGTCCAATAAACAAAAATGCCAAAAGATGGACTGAATTATTGAAATGATGTAAAAATATAATGGAAATATAATCGTCGTACTGATCAAGGAATTCAGGATTAAGGAATTATAATAATAATGCTATCCGATTGTTGCCAAAACTACAAAACAAAATTTAAGTTGTTAAAAAAATAATTTAAAAAAAATTGATTTATTCGGAAAATAAGCCTAATTACGTATCAAAGAACAAAAAATGGATAAATATGGCAATAAATAAACATAATTATAGTAAAAATATGTAATAATCTCGAAAACACTGTGTGTAAAGTATGAATTTTCGCATTCAGAGAGACGTGACATATGACGTCATAACACCGAAAAATCATTTTAATTTTAAAAGAAATTAGGATGAATTTCTCGAAATAATAAGTACATAAAAACCCGTCCGGATTCAAATGCAACAATATGTCAAAATTTTAGAGGAATTGGTCCAGTACTTTCGGAGATTTGTGGTTTTGAACAAACACACATTACATTTTTATTTATATAGATAATTCTTGACTCTTACCAGATATTTGTCACACAGAACAAAAAAATTTGTTGTTAGATGTGTGAGCACTACGTAAGGTATATATTTTAGAATTTTACCTAGAGTTTTTAGGAAAACTATACACAAGAAGGGCTTTCAGATTTGGACACATTCTCTACTGAATCCGAAATCTCTGAAAAAGTTGATTTCACCAAAATTGTTGACAAAATTGTTTCTCAGAAAACAAGAAAAGTTATTTTATAATTAATTACTAAGCAGTCTATGTAGAAGGACTGATTTATTTAATTTTCGTTTCACGAGATTTATGTGCTTTAATACTTTTTATTAAATTATATTTTCTGAATAAATACTAGTGTGTGTACTTTGCTTTTCTAATTGTAAATTGTCCATTTTTATTTTTAAGGTAATATTTTTGCTTGTTTATTATTTTGTTAAAGTATTTCGTCGCGATCATAACCCATTAGCTGACCAAAAAATAAAGTTTTGCTTTTCAAATTTTATTTTCATTTTTATTAGTTTTACTTTTTACTCTTATACAGTTAAATGAGTTTATAACCTCATTATATAAACATTAAATAAGTATATATATATATATATATACAAGCATTTAAATAAGCAATTAAATTTGTAAGTATTGTAATAAGTAATTAAATATATAAGTACTGCAATAAGTAATTAAAGATATAAGTACTGCTATAAGTAATCAAAGATATAAATATTATAATAAGTAAGTAAATTTGTAAGTATTATAATAAGTAATTAAATATATGAGTATTAGTCACAAAATATGCAAAATTCTCTAGAGGGGCGGCACATTAGGTCTTCGCTCGCGGGCGGCTGATATCGTAGGATCGGCCCTGCTGTTGAACACCACGTACATTTATGTATGTCTTTTTGGGCAAAAAATAGGCTTCCAAAGGCCATTTCTGTAGCAAATCAAAAATCACATTTCTATTGTCATTGAACGCATGATGTAGTCTAAGTTTCCCTGTATAGTTAAGTGCATTTCCCTCTTTACCAATTTTTGTGTTCAGGTCTCCAATCACCAATCTTATATTGTTTTGTGAACACTTGTGATATATTTCTTCAAGTTTTTCATTAAAAAAACCTATTTTTCTAGTTCCTCCTTATTTTTTGATGGTGTTTGTGACACCAGGGGTGACCAACCCGTGGTACGCGTGTCACAGTCTGGCACGGCTGAGTTGTAATAGTGGTACATGAAAACTTGTTGAAAAAGTAAAAAATTTGAAAAAAATAATTAATACCAATTTTTGTGCAGTTTTATTGAAATGCGGTTTCCCCCAGACCAAAAACACCCATCAAAATATATTTTAATTCCACTCAATTGAATTACAATAGAGAATTATGATGTAGAAAATACTCCTTGATTGCTGTGTGTTCTGGCTTTTCAAAGAAAGTGCACTTGTGAGATTTGGGAATGTGAGGGAGCGTGTCTTAAAATATATCTGTAAGAAAACAATGAAACTGCCTAGTAAGTGCTTTCTGCTCACAAATGAAGGCTGGCTTTGGGATTTAACTTTTCTTGCTGATACTATAGGTCATTTAATTAATTTAATAGGTATTAATGTACGAGTTATCTACCAAAGTTAATATAGCTCCGAGCTATGATAGATTTAAAAATTTAATATCCATTTTGCAGAATTCGTTTTGTGCTAGGTTTGATGATTTTTAAGATGATAAAAATTTGCTGATTCTTTCATATTTCTTTTTCATAATTTCTCTGCGAGATGTTATTTGTTACCCATCTGAAATCCAATTTGGAATTATTGACTTACAGTATCATGTTACACAGAAAAGCAAGTTTAAGGAACTTATTTCAATTGTAAGGAATCCAAATTATTTTGAAATTTGGAAATTTATACTAGCAAGCAATTTTCTAAATTTACACGATTTCGCAGTATGACTTTGTCGTAGGTTTAGATCAACATGTTTGTGAACAAATGTTTTTTTTTAATATGAACAAAATAAAATCAAAATATTGCTGATATTTAACTGCTATGCATCTAAATCAACAAAATATGTTAACAACTTCGAGAGCTAATCCTAATATAGATGATACAAATTTAAAAATCACACAAAGGGAAAGTACTGGATGTTCGATAATTATTTAGAATTAAATGCTTCAAGTTACTTATTTTTTTATACCTAACCTAACTGATTGTGTGTGTGAACTTGTTAAAAGTTTAAAAACAATAAAACCTAAGTTTGTACTTTTGTCTTTTTATTATATTATAATTAAATTTACTCTATTTAGATTTACATAAGAACATGCTTTTTGCATAAAAATTTCATAATAATCCTGTGAGGAAAATTTTTTTTACCCTTTTATAGTCTTTTTTTTTTGTTGAAATGGCCCGTACATATTTTTTTTATATCAGGAAGTGGTACTTTTCCCAAAAAGGTTGGCAACCCCTGGTGAACATAGATGATACTTAGGTTATGAGGTCTGATATTTACTCTAATTTTACAAATTCTTTCATTCACTAGTTCCAAATCAATATCTTTATCTTTTGTTCTTTTACTTACCACAAATCCTGTTCCCAAATGGTGCAGATTATCTTAACAACTGTAATGCACATTGCAATTTCTATCCAGTTTATCTCTTCTTGTCCATCTCATTTGTACAGCCAAAACATCTATTTATACATCTCCACTTCCTCCATTAAATTTTTCTGTGCTCCACTTCCAAAAATAGTTCTTATATTCCATATTCTTATATTCAGTACTTTTTTCTGTTCAAGTCATCTGAGTATCGGTTAAAATGGTTTTGTAAAAACCAAGAATTTGTGCTGCAGTTTCCAATTTATCTATTAATGAGAGTTAGTTCCTCATGATGTGAAATGTCTGGAGCTTTATTATAAACAATGCAGACAGATATACTTAACATTTTCAAAGATGACGCTCCTGATTAGATTTTTAACGATTTCTTGCCTTTCATTTTGTGTGCATCATGATAAACATAGTTATAAAACTTTTCTATGCATGAAAGTATTTTTTTTAAATAATGCATTATTAGTTGATCTCAGCTTCAATAATTCTGCTTAATTACCCCTGTTATTTGAATGATCATTTTCTCCGTGTCTCTTTAGTGCTAAGCTTTGTCTTTTGGAAAAGCAGACTTAAAGGTAATCTTAAGAAAATTAAGATTTTAGATTTTTTTTGTTCATCTCCATTTTTTTCTATGTTTTGTGTAGATATTCTACTCCATAAATTTTTCTATTATTTTCTCTTATGTTCCATAGCATCAAGATGTGAAGATATTTTGTCATGCTGTTTAAAACATTTAATTGTTTTTCTCCTGACTTTAAAGCTATTTGAAATAAATATTTCGTTTAAGCAACATGTGTTACCAAATAATCTACAAACAAAACAAAAAGCTTTATCTCCTGCAACATTGTATTCAAGCCAGATATACTCTGTGCTCAGGGGCATAGCTACCGCCATATCAATGATACAGGGGCTCCAACATATGTAAGCAAAAAATTGTAAAATGTTAGCAATTGTTCCATTTCCATAGCTCCCATTTTCAAAAAAGGATCCCCAAGGTATTTCGCTATAGGGCCCCCTTGGGGCTAGCTATGTCAGTGTCTGAGATCCGTATGTTTCTGAAAATTCATCCTTTTGTTCCTGGATATTTATTAAAAGTAGGTTGAAATGAAAAATCTTTGAAAAATTTTAGTGTTTCATGCTTATTATGAAGTGGATCTTTGGTTGAAGCTGATCGAAACCCTAATTAAAACGATACGTTTATGCAAATGCAATTTCTGCTTTAATGTTTAGTGAAACAGACTCTTCTGCCTTAGAGGTACAAACAGTATCAGGAATCGTGATGGATTCAAATTGCTCTGAGTTACTGCTTCCTATCAGTTTCTGCCTTTTGAATAAAAAAAAAGAAAAAGATCGATGTATACTTTAGATAACGTTTTACTGTTAAGAACATTAGGTTCGTTTAATGGCTTATCAAAATTTTAATCTTCTAAGTGCATTATATCCAATTCACTGCCCCAGTATCGGCTACTTTGATGTATAAGCCATGTAATATTTTATAATTCTTATCCTTTAATAATATAGTATGATGGTTGTCAGAAGTGAACAGACTCATTTAATTTTTCATAAAAATATGTGGATTTTATTTTGTTGAACATGATATCATTGTAAGACCGATATTCATTCTCTTTTCGTAAGCGTAAATTGCAAATGGATGAAGTTTACAATTTTTTTTGATGGCTTAAATTTTAAGTTAATGTTTCCAAATTTCATGCATCGATAACAAACAACGGTTATTTCCTAACAAAAAATGTAAGAAAAGTACTGCATAAATGAATTCTTGAAAGATGTCTATTAGACGAAAAACACAAAAACTTTTTAAAAATCCGTAATTTTTAAGCAATTTTTTCAATTTTTGGACAGAACACGGATAATAAAGTTTGACACACAAGAAAAAGGTTTCGTGTGATTATTTTTATTAATGGCGAAGTTATATTTAATGTTTAGTTAAAAATTTGAGTTATTTTTTGGAAAATCGTAAAACAAGGGGTTTTTGGTATTTTATTTTTTTAATCACTGATTTTAAAAGAGCAAAGTATGATCTTTTTCATTGCAAAAACTCGTTTGATCGAAAGAGCTAGAAAGTTATACTAAGCGATTAAAAAATTATTTTCATAAAATCGCGTCAAAATTAACTCAAGAAGTAATAAAAAATGCAAAATATCGTTATTTTTTTTTTTTTAAAATTATATCGTTACCTAGCGAAATAAACAGTCTATCTGATTCTTGAATTACTCTTTTGTCTGATTTTGATACGGAAAATAAGATGGCAGTCTTAAAAACGAAGGAAATATCTGAAATCTTTCTCCCGCCATCTTTCGGCGTCTTCTGTGCGATAAACTGCTAAGAGGGGCAGACGTTAATTCATATCTTTTTAACTAATTGCAATATCGGAATTTAAATCGTCAAAATGGCCTCTTCCTATAAATTTCCCATTTTTCGGTACCTTCGACGCATTTCTGCTTTCAGCGGTTCATGAGAAGATAGCCTCCCATACGTATATACATAGATAAATATTTTTGTTAACCTACGATTTTTAATAGTGTAAATTGATGATTCATTTGTTCATCAATTGAATTGTAAGGTAGACAAGGAAAAAATTAAAAGAGCTTGCAAAATTGAAAACTATTTATCTTAAATGTGTGTACGAACTTGATATTTTGTACTATCACAAGTAATTAAAATAAATGAAAATGAATTTTTTAAAGGTGGAAACTATATATATAACAAATAAACTTGAATGCATTTTCTGAGTTCGCAGTTCTTTATATATTTTTGGTATGAAAATATATTTTGAAAATTTTGAATATTTACATTTTTGTTGTGTGTGAAACAGCAAATGTTTTAACGCGATAGATGCCTTTTCAATACGTTTTATTTTGATTTTATGTAATTTTTTTCGAATATCATTGGTCTGTTTCAATCAAGAAGAATTTAAAGATATGATTAGACTATTTTGTATTTTTAATTAAATTAAGTCTATTAAAATGTCAATAATTGTAGGTTTTATTGAATTTTTTTTGAAAAAAAATAACATTTTGTTGTATATGTTATATACTTTAAAAATATATTTTGATTAAGTTGTTTAAAAGAAATATTTGGACAAAATTATTTTGTTTTTATGTATATGTGATGGATAGTATAATAATATGTATATATATTTTTTTGTTTTTCCCATGCATCTTTGGTTTGTTCGAAAAAAGGAATGATGAATTTGTTGGTGAGCATATATTTTTTTTAATTGTATTGAGAAATTGTTGTTTTAAAGTAATTATGTATTAAAAATTTATTTGGAAAATTATACTATTGAAAATCAGGAAACATTTCTACTATCATATTTGAACAATATTTCTTTTCTTTTTAGAAGGAGCATTTAACACCTTTTTAATATTTTCTTTTTCTGTTTAGAAAAAGAAAGGCATTCATTGGAAATTTTTTCTCAAACTTTTTTAGTATTAAGTAGAAATACTCCAATTCTTTCATTACAGGCAATCTGAAAGAATAGTTTGGTTGTCCCTATATACAGTTAATTTTTTAAAAACAAATCAAATGTAAAGGATAGGAAAGGAATCTGTTTATTTTACTAAAAATACAGATATCTAAAGTAGGGAAAAAAATTAAATTTTTAAAAGAAAATTGTTAGAAATTTTTTTGCATCAGTTGTATGGGGGAGGGGGGACGATATATTGCTAGGTATACACAGCAAAAAGTGAAAATTATTTTTTATTCACATAATTATTCAACAATTTTTCTTTGTCCTTTGACTTTTTAAAGTGGCTGCAGTAGCCTAGTGGTAAAAGTAACGGACTCGTGGCTGGCATGTCAGGAGTTTGAGCTTAGTACCGCTGAAAACCCGCCGTGTAGAGGGAGCTGTAGCACATTAAATTTGTCAAAGCTCAAACATCCTCATGTTGATGTGGTGTGGAAGCTAGAAGAAGGAGTGCCAGCTCGGGTGTCGTCCTCGTCACTTGACCATGGTTCAAAATTAGCAGGTCCGTTACCAATAGCCCTCGTGCAGCTTAATAGTGCGGTGTTAATATAAATCTAACCCTGAAACTAAATTACTATATCAAAAAAAGTTAATGCATTTGCTAAATGTTTTATTTAAGTTCCCAAGTGGAAAAAAAGTTATACCTGCTATATAAAGTATTAACTCCTTTAATACTTGTATGAAATTTAGGTATGATATTACTTATCAATTGGTATTTTTATAGAAGGTTTTAAATATATTTAATAATGAATTTATTAAATATTTTTTGTTATTGTAGTATATTTTTGTAGTTTTGGATATGGGGAATCTTTTGTAAGATTATTAATTTTTTAAGCATAATATTAACAGAAGATATTAAATATTACTTCTAAAGAAGAACAGTTCTTTAGAAGTAATATTTGATTCATTTCTTAAAAATTTCTGTGTTTCAATCTTAAGTATTACGTCGACGGAAGTGACATAACATTAAAAATGATTCACACCATTTCTTTTTCAAATTATGTGTATCTGCACTGCTAAAAATTGTCTACTCTTAATTTTGTCTTCCAATAATCAATGAATTTGGACATTTTCTTTCTGAAATTGATTTTTATATATCTTATTTGCATCTTGAAATTAATGCAATTTAAATGTTTGATTTAGATTTATATAATTTAAAATCTTTCAGTTTTCATCTGTTAAATTGTATGTGTTTTCCTTAATTGTAGAATGTTGGTACTATTCAAAGATTTAGGTTTGGCTGAAAAACTTTCGAACTCATATTATTAAGCTGGAAGATGTGCAACCTAGTTTTGCTATAACTAAGGAAACAAAATTTTGTCATCTTCTGCTGGCACAGAAAATGATTTTAAATTTTGTCGTTGGTGATGGTGTGCTGTATTTTTTAAAAATTGTTGTCTTTCACGTATGTTTTATAGCAGTCAGAGATTTTACTCATTGAACAAAAGCGCGCAACAAATATTTCTCTACATCAAAAACAGAAGAGCATTGGAAATCTTTGAGGCTCTTAAACATTTAGATGTCAAAAGGTTATTCATTTATTGGACAATTAAGAGATTTTTTGAGACCAACAGCATTCCAGACTATAATAGAAGAGGTCATCCACGCTTGGTGAGAACAACAGCTCTTGTCAAAACAGTCGAGGACAAAATTCATCGAAATCCTTGTGGAAAGAAGTTTCTTCTTGTTAAACAGATGCACATGTCAGAAAGAACTATGTGTCACATAATAAACGAAGACCTTAGACTAAGGTTTTCAAAAGAGGTCCAGGCCATTTTTTTTACGAAGTAATTAAAGCATCAGAGGTACTTCAAAGCAAAAGCACCATCACAGAGGCATGCTGATAATGGCTGAAGTTGAATTCTGCTTACCAATGAGAAAATGTTTGACGTTGAAAAGTCTTTCAACTAGCAGAATGATTGTGTATATGTCGCAGGAAAATGATGAAATCAGAGATTTGATCAAATCCCTAAGGTATGTGATCAATTCATGGAATATATTAAAATAACTCCTTAGGGGTCATTTCCCTGAAGAAAATAAGTGATTTGATCAAATTCCAGTACTGTTTTAGTAAAAAGATGAAATAATATTGTGTTAAAAGAGTTTAAAAGTATTATTTAGTATATTGTGCACTATTCAATGTAGAATAAGTGATACCACAAATTCATGAAATACAAATTATTTATTCAAAGCTAATTAACAAAAGAAGTATGTATTTCACACACAGCTGATGTTTTCAAAAACAGAAAGGATGTTTTAGTACAAGTTTAATTTTTTCATGTATGCAATTAATAAATTAAGATATTTATTCATTTTTATTAAAACATGTTGATTTGTGGCAACTTGAGTTACAAAATACATTACTTTTTTTTACAAGCATATCTTTTTGTTTTACATTGTAATTTGAATTGCTCACAGAAACACTTCTTAAATCCTTCAGCTCCAAGTATGGATAATTTTCCTGTAATCTCACGCAGACTTAAGTTAATCTGTGGAACTGTTTCAGTAAATGTTGTAGTAGCTATTTGAAGAACGTTTCTGGGTAACCAAGCTTTTATAATTCAAACTGAGTTACCAATTTGGTATAAAATATTATTTAAATCTAATGCGATTTCCACAATGTTATTTTTGCATCTAGTAGACCTTTATCTACCTTAGGTATATGCACTAAAACTGTGGAATTCACTGACACATCTTTAAATTTCTTTAAAGAAACTTCTTTCATTTTTCTCAGGTGTTTTGCTGCATTTTCCCTTTTGTCTCTAATGCTCTCATCTATTTAGCATAAGTAGCATATAATTTTCGATCCATATCCTTCTTCGCCTACTATATTCTCACATATTGCGGTGTGGTGTATTGGATACGAAAACACACAGTCAGGCTAGATATATATATATAGATACAGCTTTAATTACATGAATATCTAAAACACCATCTTACACTCTAGACCACGTTTTTTGCTCTCTCTTCCAGCCAGGGCATTCAAAACCGGTCTCTGCGCATGTCCTTTTGAGGAGTCTATCTCGGAATGTAGGGGAAATAGATTTTCGGAAAACCCTGTCCCCTCTATAATCTTAGGCAGTCACTATCACCTTTTCGTCTCTGACGTCATCAACTGGTTTCATCTCCGAAGTAACTGGACTTCCGAAACAATGTTCACTACAGCGGGCACTCGATTTTCACAATTAT
Source organism: Trichonephila clavata (assembly GCA_019973975.1). NCBI lineage: Eukaryota > Metazoa > Arthropoda > Arachnida > Araneae > Nephilidae > Trichonephila > Trichonephila clavata. The sequence goes on along the minus strand of BMAO01023046.1, from coordinate 250,650 downwards.
CACATGAATGGACTCCAGTAGATTCATTTCTACAAAAAACGCAACATGCTTAACTGATCCTGATTGCTGCAAGAAATACTACTGATGTTTTGACTGTTGAGGTAGAGTTTTAACTGATTCGAGTTGTTTTATTGTCGATAAAGAAATTGATTCAATTTCTGGTAGGTGCTCTAAATGTATAGCCTTTTTGGTGAGCTGCTTGTAGATTGAGTGACATTAAAGTGTTATTGTTAATTAATTTTACTATTAATAGATCTTTTGAAGTTGAAGCATTGTAATCATTTACTCAGATAATTTGAAGCTGAAGCGCCTTTGTTGTTCTCTAAGAAAGCTACTGGTAAGTTTTTTGGTGTTAAAATAATGTCATGGTCTTTTTAATTAAGTGGTACATGCAAGTCCTGTTCAGTAACAAGTTTTCAATAAACTTCTTCAAAATATGACTACATTGCAGATCTTTTTTATGGTTCCATTACAAATAAGGCTTTGTGAGGTAATTGTTTAATGGTTTGAGGAAAAGAGGAATTCTTTTGGAATTAAACAAAGTGACATATTATTGCCAATTTTTTTGTGTCAGTCAATTAGCCAAAACTGTAACATAACTTCAGTATCTTGATTTGATTGCTCAACGGATCCTTGACTAGCTGGATGTATAGGCCTACCATTTAAAATTTTGCACGTTGGCCACATGGTTGTTAATTCTTTTATGACTTCAGTTGTAAATTCATTACCTATGCCGCTTTGTAGTATATAAGGACAATCTACTTCCAAAATATTTTTAATAGCTCCACTAAAGAAAACTGAATTTAGTCACGAGATCCTAGTAGTTTAATAGCCATTTGTAATTTCTATACGCGGTCGATTGAAGTCACTAGGTACAATTGGGTAAACAAAAATTTTTTTTGCTTTGAAATTTTTTTTTCCAGATTAACATATTGTGTGTACAGCTTTAAAAAACTCCAGTACAACAGAAATAGGTATTAGGTAATTCGATTTCAAACTATACAGCATTTTATCTTTTCCTCCATTATTGCTTCCCCGAAGAATGAGACAAAAACTTTCTGTTGGTACAACTGGACCGAATTTGGATTTTCTCTTTAAAATGAAAGATTTTTTATTACCTTTACTTCCGTAACATCTTATTCCCCCCCCCCCCAAAAGTACTGCTTGTGCGTCCATTGCAGCTTAAATAGTAGTGCTGATTTAAATTGTTCCATGATTTTTAGTGTTTCTATCCTTTCGCGAGTCTACAAAGGTTTTTCTTTTTCATTCCGGTTGTTTCAAAACTTCCTGATAGTTTCATTAAAATGTTCTTTAGATACAAATTTGGTCGGATTCTGATAGTTTCTCTATATCTAAACTCATTTTTAGGTAAGGTATTTAAAAAATATTTGTGTGTGGTTTATGACCACGCGAGCCGAGTGGCTGAATGGTAGTGTATTGCGCTTCAACGCCACAAATCCGGGGTTCAAATCCCGGGCTGGGCAAGGTCGACTCAGTCTTTCGTCCCTTCAGTGGGTCATAAATGAGAACCAATCTTGCTTGGGAATTGAACACTGGGGGTTTCGCGTTAGATTGACCACTTACCGAAATATCTGCACATGCACCCCAGTGCTTAAGGTCACGTAATCTGAGATAGGCACAGTAAGCCTTGGCACTCATGGGCTGTTGCGCCACTGAGTTCAGTTTTATCACCACGTGATAGAAGTAAAAACTTCCTTCATAAGAATAATCTTTTTTTTTTACAATTATTTTCGCTTGCTCTTCTATTGTTCTCTTGAGGAGTTGAGTTGGATTGGGCTGCATGACATTAATATTTAAATAAAGAAAATAAAACTTCACGGAGAAAAGTCTGTATGAAATTTTTACTTAAAAAAAAGTCGAGCCTAAAAAGTTTTTTTAATTGAAAAGTAAGCGCGCGTCTCCGACCCGAGCGCGATTTCCGACTGGAGCCGAATAAATCCGACTGGCGTAACGCACCCAAACCTGACGCTTAAATTATATTCACTCTTCAGTAAAAGACACCTAAAGAAATTATCACTTCAAAAAACTCGAAATATAGAAAACAGTAATAAAAAGGCATGCAACCTTCCTCGCTGAATGTTCGGGCCCTGGCTGACACGGATGCCAGAGCGGAGAGAGATGGTAAAGGGGAGTAGCAACAAGCGAAAATCGGGCTTTGCGAGTCATCTGAATCTTTCATTTCATCATTTCACTAAAACGGTTCAGGAATTTGATAAAATCACTTTCTTCAGGAAAATAGCCCCAGGAGACATTTTTTTTTACATCTTCCGTGAATTAATCATAGATCTTAGAGATTTGATCAAATCTCTTATTTCAAAATTTCCCTTCAACATATACACACGAAATGCCCAAGAAACTAAAGAGAGGAAAAAATGCGTGCAGAGAGCTCATCATCCTAATTTCTTAATGGTTTGGTTGGATGTCAAGTATGAAGCCGCCTCAGAGATTCATTCTTGCCAGAAAGTAGTGATATCTTGGTAAAGGTTATCAATGCACTATTTTTTATCCAATAGTGAAGCTTCTGAACGTAAACCTGTTAAATGTAAACTACTGGACTTTTCAACAGGATTCTTCTTCTTCTCATAAAACGAAGATGGCACAGCGTTGTTTTAAAGAGAATGTTCCAGTCTTCATCGAACACGAAAATTGACTTTTCAACGTTCAAGGTTTGAATCCACTTGACTATAGATTGTGATCTGTATGGGAGGCAAAGTTGCGCCAAAAACGTCATCCTAGTTTGTACATCCTTAAACGTTCTTGAAGGAAAGAACGATTTCAAAGATGGAAGTTGATCTAGTGTATAGATAGATCAGATGGCAAATAGAGATTAAGACTGTGTGAAGTCAAAGCTGATCAATTTGAATAAAATTTAAAAATAAATTAAAGCTTTAAAAGAATTTAGTTTTAAATTTCAGTACAAATTTTCTATTTCAGTTACTTTATAACTGTATTTGAACTTATGACACTTCTATAGGCATATGTATTTATTTACAATGTTAATTAATTTAAACAAATCACTATAGCAGTGAATTTTTTAAATTAATTAACATCATATGTTTAAAAAATTTCACTATATCAGTGTTGCAGCTAAACAGAAATGCTACACTTTATGAGCAATTCAAATAAATGTGGATTAAAAACTTATAACACAAATTTTATAGATTTTTGTGTAGAGTTTTATTTTTCATCATAAATATTGAAATAAATACATTTTTTGCATTTTTGTAGATGCTTCCGATTCTTTGGCTGATTCAATCTCTCATCTAAGTAAGAGCGAAGATGGTTGCAAAGATTACGAAGAGGACCACGAAGGTATCAGTAGGGGCACACGGTATGACAACACTTGGTCTGACAATGAATCGGTCTCTTCTGAAACAGAGTCTGACACAGATTATGGGGGCGATTGTGAGAAGGATATATCTAAGAATTTATCTGAGAAGGAATTAAATGAATATAAGAATTTTTATTCTAAATGTACCTTAAATCATGAAAATTTTAAGTCCGACGAGGAAGATAGCGAATGGGAATATGATAGTGATTTAGAAGAATTTGACATTTACTGTGAATTTAACGGATTAGTGGATTATCGTGAAGAAATTGCGAATGGAAATGAGGAATATGATGAATTGAACGAATTTTTGAATGGATATAACGAGCTTGTGGATGGAGTTAATGGACATGCGAATGGATATAACGAAATTGCGAATGAATATAATGGACTCGCGAATGGTCTTGCGAATGGACATAACGGACATGTGAATGGATATAACGAAATTGTGAATGAATATAATGGACACGCGAATGGACATAACGGACATGTGAATGGATATAATGAACATGTGAATGGATATAATGGACATGTGAATGGATATAATGGACATGTGAATGGATATAATGGACATGTGAATGGACATAACGGACATGTGAATGGACATAACGGACATGTGAATGCATATAATGAACATGTGAATGAATATGAATATGTGAATGGATATAATGAACATGCGAATGAATATGATGAACATGTGAACGAATATGATGAATATGAGAACGCATTTGATAGTGGGTTTAGCGAGAGATACAATGATAACGAAGATGGCATTGATTATGATGACGAAGACCGCAGTTTTTATGACGACGGTTATAACAGTTGTTATGTTGACGAGGATGGCGATGAAGTCGATAGTGAAGAGGGTGATGAAATCGAACTCGCGAACGCACTTGCGATTGCGAACGCTCTTGCGATTGCGAACGCACATGTGATTCCCAACGAACATGCGATTGCGAATGGACTTGCGAACGGACAGGCGAATGAACATGCGAATGGACATAACGGACATATGAACAGATATAATGGACATTTGAATGGGTATAATGCACATGAGAACGGATTTGACAATGGGCTTAACAACACATTCAAGAACCATGAAAGGAAAGACGGATCTGTCAAGCAATTTAACAAAGATCATGATGACGAAGATGGTAGTGATTGTGATGCCGAAGATGGCAGTGATTATGATGACGAAGATGGCAGTGATTATGTTGACGAAGATGGCAGTGATAATGACTACGAAGATGGCTGTGGTTATGATGATGAATTTGACGATGGAGGCTATAGAGGAAAAAGCGATAAAGGCGACGACGAAGATGGGGATGAAGATGACACTCTGTATTTTGATGAAGATGACAGTACGGATGACGATGTAGATGACAGTAAAAGTAACAGTGCAGACGCTAACAAAAGTGACAATGTAGATGACAGCAAAGATGACAAAGTAGATGACTACAAAAGAGTCAACAAATGTGATAATGTAGGTGCTTACAAAGATGACAATGTAGATGACAACAAAGATGACAAAGTAGGTGACTACAAAAGGGCCAACAAAGGTGTCAGTGTAGGTGCCTACAGAGATGGCAATATAGATGACAGCAAAGATGATCGTGTAGATGAGATTGTTGGTGACAATGAAGGTGAACAAGGTAGCAATGAAGATGATATTGAAAATGATAATGAAGATGACACCAAAAATGGTGACACAAATAAAGGCAAAGATGATTATGAGCGGGAGGATATTTATGGCAGTAAAGGAAATTATCAATCCATTTTGTGGAATTGTCCTTTTTGCAACCGAAAGATGGCTGCTGGTTGTTTAGGAAGGCACATGGTTTCTAGATGTGCTCAAAAAAAGATTGAAGTATCTAGGTAAGTTGTATTGCAAAAATGTATGTGTTTGCTCATTTTATTTTACATATCCCTTAGTTGTCTAAAATTTTTAGCGCGTTTTTCACGTAGTGTAAAAAAAGCGCTATTAGGACGCAAATTTCGTCTTCGTCCTCGTCTTCATCTTCGTTCCATATTTTGTCGTACCTTTTTCTCAGCCAATAAGCAACCGATTGACCTCGGGTTTTCGGCATTTGGTCGCATTTGTACCCTAGATGAGCCGAATCATATTTAAATTTAATAATTTTTAAATTTTTTTTAATTAAAATTTTTTTTTAAGTATAGTACTACTTTTTGTTAGTAAAAAGTTCATTAGTTGCATTATTGTAAAATACAACATGTGAATAATGCGCTAAAATTAATTGGCCATGCCAATGATTGATATCTTGTTAATACTTAAACAAAAATCTCAACTTTTATGTGAAACATTTGTAAATTAGGCTATTTACTGGATTGGAAAGAATCGGTTTAAAATTATTTAAATATTTTATTTTATATGGTACAAAAATATATTAACATATTCAAGTCTTATTAATTACTCTGAAATAGTATAAAATTTTATATCAATATTTAAATAATGATCTTTATCTTCTTCTTTTGCTTTTGTTTGAAATTTAATTACGATTTCAGTTGTTATTTTTAAATACTTGATGTTAAAAATATATAAGTATATACAAAGCGTGTCGGAAAACTAAGTACCGTTTTGGAAAAACTCACATAAAATAACCTCTTTTTAAAAACAAAATTTAATTTTACGTGAAAGACCAAGTCCAGTTCTGACGTTTTGCATATTGGGAATCCCTTGTCCTTGTCCACTTCTGAACTGCGATTTGAGCGTCGTCATTGCTGTCAAAGCGCCTCCCTCCAAAATCACACTTCAAGCTCAATTACAAGTGGTAGTCTGAAGGTGCGAGATTGGTGCTGTACGATGAGTGATCAAACTGTTCCCAGCGGAATTGTTTAATAAAGTTTTGAGTGACAACAGAAGTATGGGGAGTTGTGTTATCATGAAGCAACACAATGCCTTTACTAAGACTTCCTCATCTTTTGTTTTGAATCGCACAGCGAAATTTTCGTAGTTTCACGGTATCATTTTGCATTGATAGTTTCTGGGAAGGAACTCAACAAACAGAATGCCCTGTCTGCCCCAGACCACAATGCTTTTGTTTTTTGTTTCTGACAATGTTTTGAATTTTTGTTTTGTGTCGATGAATGCCGCCACTCTATCGACTGTATTTTGATTCTGGGTTGATAAGACAAACTCAAGTGTCATCATAGGTCACAATTTTGTTCGGGAATTTGTTGCCATTTTCAATGTATCAGCTAAGAAATGTCTAAGCACTGCCAAATCGCTTCATTTTGTGGACAACCGTAAGCATTTTTGTAACCAAAAGAAAAAAAAATTCAAAATTTTCTTAGTGATTTCTGACAATTACATGCAAAACAATTTTTGAAATTTGTAGAAATTCATCACAAAAATATGTTATTGTGAGAACCATCTGTTTCCAAAAATTTTCTTATTCACTTTTTCAACCAAACTATTACTGACAACAGAAGGGTGCTCACTCCGTGCATCCTCATGGTGATTGGTGCACCCATCATTACATTGTCCAATCCATTTCTCACCATTCCATCACTCATAAAATTTTCACCCAAAATCTCCACAATTTGACGATCAATTTCAAGTGGCATTTCAACTTAACATTTATTGCCTTAAAAAAATACGTTACAGAATGCACCACAGTCGGCGGTATCAACAATCTTGAATGCTCATTATGGTGCAAAAACAACACAATCCTGCTGTAATGACGTCATTGGACTGACAATCAACCAGCATCAACACATGTATGTCTGTGCAGTTCAGCTCAGTATAGTAGCTAAGTTTTCATTTGTATCACCTAGCCCGTCAGGGCTTTTATCTCCTATCTTGAATGGTGAATGCATGATTTATTATTACTTGCCCCTGTTTAAATTTTTAGAAAGAATTAATTATTAGATGACAGAAAAAAAAATTAAATTAAAATTAAATTGAATTAAATACATTAAAATAGGTTAAAAGTGTATTATTACGAAAGAAAAAAGCTTTTCTGATAAACTATGAAGGAAAATTAGAATTACTGATGATCAGAGCTTTATAATTTACTTGCAATTCCCTCGACCAACGGAGGTCTTGGGAGGTTGAACTGCCCGACCAATGGGGTAGCAGCTATTCGTGACATGTTTTTAGTATTGAATTTTGTATGTACTCCTTTCCCGCGTGGCGAGAGGGAGCGTTCTGATTGGATGTTGTGCTAATAAGGTGGCTTCGGTCCCGGGAGGTAGTCTTGGAGACATGTTCAACGCTTTATGTTCCAAAAGAATTTGAGATATGATATTATTGGTAAATTAAAAAAAAATCTTCAACTTTGTGGGCGTGCCATGTATGCTAGCGTTGAACTACGATACTGCCACTACGGTCGCTATAGAACGAAACGGTACTTAGTTTCCGAAATGCCTCTTTATTTTTTCTATGAATGTTAATTTTGATAATAATGATTTCATTTTTTGTCAGTGGCAAAGCTATTGCTAATTTTTTTTGAATGCTGTGAAAAAGAGATGTCTGTGTAAAGTTTCCATGATCTTGAAAAGATTATTCGTCTCTTTAAGTATTTTACAAGCCATGTTGTAAATTAAATATTAATTGTATAGATGGCGCTGCAAGTTATCCGAGAGATGTATACTTCGTTTGGCTTGTAGAGTCAGAGTGTATGTAAAGTTCTTTGTGCTGTGTACGTCTTCTGTGTTGTCTACGAAATAAACCAAAATGCCAAAAAGATAGACTGAATTATTGAAATGATATAAAAAATAATGGAAATATAATCGTCTTTCTGAACAAGGAATTAAGGATTAAGGAAATATAACAAGCCACACCGAAGTTAGAACGAGTTTTTAATGGAACTGTTATTGTTAGAAGAGTAGAAAAGCAGTATTTTGGCATTTGTGCAATTATGATTATTTCCAGGAGCTAAGAAAAGGAATTTGGATTTTTTTTCGAAGTCTTGATAAGGAACAATCTTGATCTAACACTTGATAAGGAAAGTGGTGTAACTGGCTACTGGGAATCAGATCCTTAGCTTGTTAAACCATACTTGGAACATAACAGATATCTCTTCAGAATTTAAGTAGGAAAAAGTTCAAGAAATATTCATGTACACATATTTGTTGTACCATTGAAAAATTTAAATGAAATAATTAACTGTTACATTTTAAAAGATGCATATTTTAATTATTAAAGTTCTATATTATAAATGGAACGAAGAATTATAATTGTATGATTTCATTAGTATAGAAGTCAAGCTAAAGGTTGTTTGATAATAATAATTATCTTCTTTCCCTGCAAAACACACACACAAAAGAATGAAGTGCTGAAGAAACTAATAAAAATATTAAGCAATTTTTTACTATGATTTTTTCTGGAGTAATTTTTATTATTATTTTTTTATTTTTGTTCCTTTTTGTTTATTTAAAAGCCCTTACAATTCTTTTAAAGGAATTTCTTTCAGTAAATTCAGTCTTATTCTATAATGCCTGATCGTATCTCTCCATATAGTTTGTCTATTGGTTTTTTCTTTGTGTATTTTGCGTAATATTTTGAAGCAGAGAAATGCTTTGGATTTTTCTATTTATATTTGCGACTTTAAATATTTTTTTTTTAAATTCAAACCTACAGTTATATTAAGTACTACATAAGATTGCTTTCCTATTAAAATTTGTAGGAACTAAGAAATTGTGTTTTTAACTTCTCGGTTGGTAATATTTATTTAATATTACAGTTTGTAAAAATGTTTAAATTTTCTACCGTAATTATTTTCCTCCCATGAAAAATTTGAAGTACCCACCCCTTCCAATTTAAGCATAAACTCATTTAGAAATGTTGGTTTGTTCCGTAAGTTTGTGTCAATTTTTGATCAATGGCATAAAGATAAAGATTCTTTATCAGAATGACTATCAGAATGACTGAAAAGAAATGACATGTGCATACATATTTTAAAATACTGTATTTGAAGCATCTTTGGAAAAAAGTTTGGTTATGGTATGTTAATTTTTGCTATTTTTATGTGCTTTGAATATGAAAACAAACAAAATGCATTATGGATATTAATTTTTTCCTTTCATCAAAAAGGCAGAAATGCTACTCGAACAGCAAACGAAATATGGGCTGTTTATAATGAAGTAGCTGAAGTTGAAAGAACTGTGTTGAAGTGAGGTGGTGATTTCAACTATGAACTTAAAGTTTTGTGTAAGAACTACTTCTGTTCGTGGGTAGGCCCTCTACCACAAATGAAGATCATAATTAAAGCACTGGTTGAAAATAATGTTAAAAATATCATTTTGTGAAGCTGAATGACATAAATCTTTTTGATGTATATTTCCCCAGCAACTTACTGGAGAAAAATCTGATGGATTGCATTTCCATTTGCATCTTGGAGCAAGGAGATACAATTTTGGAAACAAGTAGTGATAGGTGATAAAAAAATCAGTTATTTCTTTATAATAATGTTAAGCTGGGAAAAAAATTGGAAAAAGGGAATGAATGACTTTTAGGTACCCCAGTCCCCCAAACAAATCTTTATCCGAAAAAGAGTATGTTCTGTGTCTGGTTGAACTTGAAAGGAATCCTGATTTATGAGATGAACAATCAGATACCAAACTATGAGTTGTTAAATTCAGAAAAGTATTGCTCTCTGGGGAATGATTTAAATGCAGCAGTTGAACAAAAACGTCCAGAAGTAACGAATCGGAAGGGCATCTTGTTTCGTCAGGGCAATGTGGGGCCTTGTATGTCTTTGATAACTCAACAAATGTTGTTACAGCTTGGTTGGGCTACTTACCATATTACTGTATTATTAATGTATTATTTCACGAGAAGCTGGGCTGCATTCAGCCCTCCGCTCTCTGTCTTGAAGTGACTGATGGCTGGTGTTAGTATCTTGGTGGGTGTAGAGGAAGTGTGGCTTCAGGTGTAAGGGACCAATGGGAGGGCACGCGCTGCTGCTTCGGTTCTGGTTTGCTATTGGCTATTGGAAGTGAGCTGTTGTGGATCTAAAGTGCCCTTTTCAAAGAAAAATTTAAAGACAATTGCAATTTAAAGAACTATTAAGATTAAATAATTAAAGTTAAATAAATTTATAGAAATTAAACTTTACAATTAATTATCAAGGAGCGGTTGTATTATTAGAAAAGCTTTATGCTTGTCATGTGTACTATTTTTAAGTGCCGGGAGTTAAGAGAGAAGTTTAGGCATTTTTTAAACTAAGTTTGATAAAATTTTAAAAAGTTCTTTTAAACTTGATTTCCGAGACTTTGCCTCGGAAACGAGGAGATCTTCAGATTGACTTTGTTCCTTATTATTTACCTTGGGGGTAATGGGGGTAGTTTTTTTTTTACTTGCAACTTGTCAACGAAGGAAAATCCCTCGACGACATTGTTGCTTGTAAATTCCTTTCCTATGGTGAGAGGGGTGTCTTTCTTGAGCTTGGGGAACTTCGGGCATTTAGTGTAGCAGGGAGTATGCCCGTACACTTCGCAGTTGATAAAATATGGGTTATCTTGCTTTTTCTTAATTGCACATTCCTTAGTTAAATGCACTTGAGGCAACGTGGTTTTTGGTGGCAATTGGCTGCCGTGTGAAAAAAGTTGTTGCATCGAAAGCACTGAATGATATCCCGAATGGAGTACCCCTCGACGTTAACCTGCATATACCCCAAGCGGGTAAGGTCAAAAGCGGATTTATTATGTTCGTTCCTGGAAATGTTTACTAGAAAAAAAGGAGCGGGTTTTTCGATTTTTTTAGAGATGAGTTGGCTGCAATTGTTAACAGTGTAGCCAAGATCTCGAAAGTCGGTAATAATATCGTCGGTTTTAGGAAAAATGGATTAACCCCTAATAAAAATTTTAATTTGTTTTTTCCTCTTTCGGGAGAATTACATAATACTCGAAGTCATTACCCTCCGCCACGGCGTGGGTAAGACTCCGGTATTCTTCACTTGTATTGACGAAAAGCTTTTAACAATGCCACCAGAGGTTTAACATTAAGGTCGGGGAATTTATCAAATAAAATTTTTAATTGGTCTGTATAATTATGCTTAATCTTAAGCATTATTGGGAGAGGGGGATTTGGCTTAGGAATATCAGTCTTAAGTTCAGGGTCGAGCCATTGCAAGACGTCCTGTTCCAGGTTTTCGAAACTGTTCTAAACGAGAACTGGCTCTGGGGTTTTAGAGGGACTCGAGGGTTTTGTAGCTTTACTTGGGAAGACCAAGTCATCTGAAGAATCTTTCTTGATTTTTTCTTTCGTTTAGGACTTCTATTCTTTTTACTATTATCTTTAATTTAGAAAATATCACCTTTCATTGGTGTGAGATGGGTAGCATGTTCAGAGCAGTCAGGTTCGGTGTATGGGTGCATGGTCCGTAGCTCACTTATCAATTGTTCAAGCTCCTGCATTGTCCTTAGCCTGTCCTTGTCCATAATGGTTTTCAATTTGGGTTCCTGCTTGCAAACTAAAGCTTGTCGTATCCTTGTATCAAAATCTCGGTCTCCTGGATTTTTTTCCATCGTGCTTTTGAGTCAATCAGACTCGGACGTCGTTGCCTTTGTAGATTCAGAGCGTGAAGAGAAAGATCTGGATTTGTATGAATATTCAGATTTCACATATTGTGAATCCATATCGGATTCACTATCACTCATCATAACTACTTGGAGGCAACCCCCTTGACCATAAAAGCCCTTAAAAGGGCTGCAAAGGACTTTACCTGCTCTCTCTACGATAAAATACTAAAAATCTGGGTGCTCAGACAAACACATCGGAACTGGCCGGTGTCTTCTTCTTCTCTCTAATGATCTGATCATACTTACCATATTCACCAAACCATGTGTCATCAAATGCCCATCTAGTCCAATCATTATAAAATTTCCCTAAATGGAAAAATTTGAACTCTCCTGCTCAGATAAAAAATCTCGTGCAAAACTTTTCATAGAATGAAAGTTTCTGGAAGAACAGAATTTTTTACAAGCTTTTATTCAACTTGCAACATATGTATGTAATTTGTTCAGGTGGAATCTTGCAACTCAGTTTTGAAGCTGATATCTTCAACCCTTTGAGCTGAAATTTTGTATATACGTTTAGTTTGGATGACAATACATGTTTTGACCATTTATATTCCGATATTGCAATTAGTTAAAAAGATATAAATTAAAAGCCTTAAAACGCATAATTGTTTTACCCCTGTGGGCTGCTTATTCCGCTGTGCTCGGCGACGCAAAATGAAGGAAGAGGGGATTTTTTTTTTGAGTTTTGACGCTTTTAAAACAGCAATCTAATTTTTTTAAAAAAAACTCAGACAAAAAATAATTACAGAATCGGAAAGATCATTTATTTCGCCACGATACGGTATAATTTTTTTTTACCAACTAATAATATCTGTATTTTTTTCGAATTTTTTAAAATAGTGTTAAAACTGATGCGTTTTTATGAAAATGATTTCTAAATCGTTGCGTATGAATTTATTTTTGTGTTATTAAAACGATATTCTACACTAAAAAAGTTCATGTCTTTTTCTTTTTGAATTTGTCATTTGAAAAATAAGATGTCATAAGCTTTTTTTTTAAAGATTTTTCAAAAAGTACTCAAAATTTTAACTAAACATTTAATAACTTCGTCATTTATTAAAATAATCGCACGGAACTTTTTTCCGTTTTTAGATAAACAAATAAATTAAATAACTTGTTCTGATTGATTTTAATTTGTAAAAATTTCAAACTAAGTAAATAGGAGTACTTAATCTCGCGACGAACTTTTATATCATATAAATTGTTTAATGACGTTATAAGTTGATAGTAAATAAAAGCTTTAAAGGAAAAGTTTATTTTATTCTTTTTAGCGCGTTTAAATAAAAGCTTGTTTTTAAAAAAGTTTTTTTACTTTTAATTTATTTTCAAGTTGCCTAAAAGATGGAAGAAAATTGTAGAACAGAAGGGCCCTGATACAAATAAATAAATACTAAATTTTACATGTGCTGCATTTTTAATTTCCCATCAAAATTGGCACAAACTTTATGTTCAACCCAATAGCATTTTTAGATGCTTACAGAGCGACTCTGTATATTTCTTAAAATTTTGTGTTTTGTATTAAAGGTTTTGATGTGTGAATATATTTTACTTATAGATTCAAAATATAAATTTTGATAAATATTCATCTCTACTTTGTAATAATTTTAACTTCAAAACTATATAAAATATTCACTCAAAGAGTTTTTAAATTATTATTTAGGCATACAATTACCATATTATCATTTAACTGAATTTTGTATTACTAAGATTTTTTTTGTTTTGTTAAATAAATCTGTTTATGGATTTTAAAAAAGTGAAAGAAGGTATTTATATATGTAGAATTTTAAATATATAGAATTTTAAAAAAGTGTAATTTCTCTACAAATGCTTTAATATGGTTATATTTTAGAGGTGAAATAATTTTATATATTTGTTATATATTTCAGAAGACTTGCAGAACAACAGAAGAGACAAACTGATGAAAATAAAGCAGTAATGAATAATGGTAATGTTTGCAGTTTTTTAAACATATATTATTATAAATAGCATGTTCTTTCACTTCTTAGACTAGTGTTTCTAAATCTGTAGTGAATGTGAAGTGACCTCATGCGTGAAAAAAAGATGTAATGGGGTGGGGGACATTGATAAATAGATTGAATGTAAGAAAAAAGGGGGGTTTTCTTACTGTAAAAAGATTTTAATGTTACTTTTTGCTATTTAAAGGTCTTAGTTGTGATATCATAGCTCTTATGTTTCATATTATTTAATAATCAGATTGTATTCTTTTTGTTTGCATGATGTCATGATTTTCTGTCAAGAGCAGTTACTAATACTTTTTATCTTTTTGATTATATTTAAAATACCTCTTAAATTATATAACTAAATTAAAAACAACAGATTTGTTTTTCAATTATTTTATACCATATAATATCCAACTTTGTGTTATGTTTATAGAATGTACTTAAATTAACTTAATATAGTACCATAACAGGCTTATGGTATATGGCTTTGTGGTTATACTAATGAAGATATTGTTGAGGCTTTCTGTCATTTCAGTTACTGTTTTCACCAGAAATGGTGAAATATCCCTTGAATGCCTTTGATTTTACCCAATGTTATGAATGCAGCTCTATGTATGTTTAATGAGTATATTCACAATATTGATGCAACTCCTCTTTACATTGATGATATAGTCTCTCAAAGAATCAAAGAAATTTCTGATAATATGTAAATAATAAAAAAAATTTATAGTAGCAAATATTTCTTCATTCAAGTTTATAAAAGTACTGATGGCGTATAATTTGCAATACCCCTGGTTTGCATTCCCTTTTAATGAAAGGCATTTCCATTTACCATCTTTATCAGTCTGAGATACAGTTAGTTTGATTGAACTGAAAATGGATTTTTCACTTACTGTAGGATTTGAATAAATAAAATAATCTTATTTTGGACTGAATTGGAAGAAATTGTCTTGAATTATTCTACAAGGCACACTTATTTTGGTACTGTTCTAGCACTGTATTAGTGGAAAGAGAAGGTTTCTGAGGATTCACATTTAGTGGAATCCTCAGAAGAAAAGAAGGGAGGCAATTCTGACAATGTTGTTGTTGGCGTGTTCATGATGTGCAGATTAATACTAAAAGAAGCTTTAGATTACTCCGAAGCTGTCAAAGACAGCTTCGGCAACCTCAACAGCTTTATCAGAAAAGATCAAATCTTCTGGATCTTCTGGGCTGATCTTGAAAAGTCTGGCTTGAGTTTCTGGTTAGCTGAGGATATGTTGTGGAGGCAGTTGAACATTAGGGCGGTTTGGGCAATGATTTGTGTTTCTTCTTTGTCCCGTCAGTTGAGATTTTCATTCCTTTTACGTGCTTTTTTGTATAGTTATTATTGATGCTATTGTGCTGTTACTATTTAGAACTGGGATGGAATATTTAAAATTATTGTTGAATAGCCTTCGGCTGGCAACTGCATTGGCGTCGATGAGGGTCGTGAGGTTAGATGATTGAGGGCAAGCTCTGGATTCTTTGGCAAGTCCATCGGCTTTCTCATTACCGAAGATGTTTACTTGGGCTAGTATCCTTTGTGGCGTGCAGGATCTCTTTTCTGTGATAATTTTGTCGATAGATTGAATAATTTTGGGGCTGATTTGGCACCTGCCCTTCTGGATGGCTTGCTGCGTAGATCTTGAGTCTGTGAAGATGACGATGCCGCTGGATTCTTGGAAGCTTTTAAAAAGGAAAATCTTCAATGCACTCTTGATAGCAATGAGTTCGCATGTGTAGTTGTATGCGATTTTCCTTACTTGAATTTTATGGCACCCATGCTCTATATTTGGAGAAATAAAGAAGACATTTGCACCTCCTCTATCAAGATTTGAGTCGGATGAGCCGTCCGTGAGGCGATTGCCAGATTTTGAGTTCGGGTGTTAAGTTCTTTGATGGTATGGTCGCTTTTTCCTTTGATTATCGAAGCAGGTTATTTTTAGTGCAGGGCCGTAGGAGGTTTAGATTTATTTTTGTCTGCGGGTGAAGATGCAGAGTGTGAAAAGGTTCGTTCGGAATATCAAGTGACTCGTGCTGAAGATTGATAATTTTTCTGATTTCCTGGTCTTGCTGCTGAAAATATGGTTATCCGGGAGGCTTCGTATGTTATTTGTGAATTTAATTGTTGATAATTTTCTTCTGCTTTCTAATGGGATGAGGCTACATTCTTTTTTCAGCTTTGATGTCTGCAGATGAGACAGCTCTGGGAATAATTTTCAAAGCCCTGTACTGGATCAAGTCAATCTTTTCTTTTGCCGTAGGCTTGGCTGGTGCCCAAATGAGTGCAGCGTACTCAAGAATGGGCCTAACGATGGAGGTATATGTATTTAGAAGTGTTCTTAGATTTGAACCCCAAGAAGTATTAAAATGTTATAGAGGTGTTACAAGAAACATAGATCTGCGTCAAGAGTGAGACCAGGATATCTTGGATTAGAAGTTTGATTTCTTTCCGAGCCGAAGAGCTTGATGATAGAATGGAAGTAGTTTCGGTTTTTTTTCTGTCAGCTGAGAAGATGTAAAAGTTGGTTTTATCTGGATTAATACTGAGCTTTATCTCTTTTCACAACGTTTCAATGCGTTGCATGCAGGCATTTAGGGCTGTTTGTGAAGTTTCAAAGTTTGTCTGACAATAACAATTCTGACAATGGAAAGACTGTATAATTATATAACAATGTTCATCTTGACTATAATGAATATATAATTATATAACAAAATTAAGGTCATGCAGGATTCCATTTCTGCTTCAGATTTTGTGCATTTAGCCTATATTTGTATGAGAAAAATTTAGTATACATTTTTTAATGAAACAGGAAAATACCTATATATATATATATAATTTTTATAATGTATTCATTTTTATAATTTCTCTGAAAATATAAAAAGTCTTTTATGTTATCTAAATAATGTTTAGAAATGTTTTAAATTTGAACAATTGTTACATACTATTTGAGTTTTGCATTGATAAGGGAATCAATTTATTAATTTAAACATGCATAAATAAAATTAAAAAAAAATAGAAAGAAATTGAGGAAAGTGGATTTTTTAATCTGATTAATTAAAATTTTTCTTAATTTATAATTCAGTTTGAAAATATTCTTGTATATCTATTTTTTGAATAAAATCTTTCTTTTAAAATGTATTACTTTTAACTCATATTCTTTTTTTTTTTTTGTTTTTTTTTGAAATTTTAGATGAAAATGTTCCACATAAAAATATGACAGAAGGTAAATATTTCGATTGACTTTATTTCAACTTGGTTTTAATGAGTTATTCCAAATAGTGGTATTGAGATATAGAAATTAAATCGATATAGTATTCCTATTTGTATAAATGACTGGCTCAGCCTAGTGGTAAATGTTCACGAACTCTTGCCTGGCGTAATTCATTGATTGATTTTTTTTCTTGATGAGTGGTTTGTAAAAAGTGGCACAGTAATGTTGGGTTGAGTGTAAGATAGTTTTTATTTTTCAGAATTGTTGACTTCATATTGTTCAATTTGATTAAAATGTGCAAATTATTAAAAGCCCCCATTTTTAGCCTATAAAGCTATAACAAATTATAGATTTATTACTGAAATGTTTGAATGCTGTTAATTGAGTAATTTATCATTTGTGAAGCAGTTCTTATAAGATTAGCTTAGCCCACAGGAGAGGCTAGAAAAATTAAGGTCATGCAGGACTCCATTTCTGCTTCCGATTTTGTGCATTTAGCCTATTTTTGTATGAGGAAATTTTAATATACATTTTTTTAATAGAGATGAAAGTAAATTTCAGTTTGTTTTCATAGACATTTAGTGGAATCCACAAAAGAAAAAAATGGAGGCAATTGTGGCAATTAATAAACTATATAATTATATAACAATGTACAACTTTGCCAATAGCAACAAATTGAAAAGGAAAGTGACTACTTGAGGGAATTTAATGCAGTTTTTATTTAGAGATGTCAAAATAGCAACTGTTAAATCCTTTTTTTTATATATTTTTTAAATACTTGTAGTAATAAAGTGCTGAAATAAATTTTAATTTTTCTTTTCAGAAAAAAGAATGAATGCTAAACGAAAAAGTAAGTTTTGTTCCCTTTCTTATTCATTTGTTAGTTTTGAGGGTTTGTATTCGTTCAACTATGTTTGAAGGAAGTCAAAAATTAAATGATGAACATGATAAAGTAAAAAATTTTAAAATTCAATTATTATATGCTGTGGATTCTTGATGATTTTTTTAAAAAAAAAAATGAACTGTTTTTAAATAATTTTTATCAAAGTTTTTGAAGTTTTATAACTAAACAATGTAAGGTTAAATCAAATTGAAGCCTCTACAAATCTAAAAATTCCAGCCGTATCTTTTTGCAAAAGCTAATGTAAAATATGAAAAATTTAAACTTTTGTTTCAAGTACTTATAGTTGTAAGTTTCCTAGGTAAAAGGTGAATGAGTTTTGTTTACTTTATTGGAAATACCCAAATTATTTACAGAAGGCACTTTTGGGCTAACAATGATTTTAAAAAATAATGAAAGTGAACATGTGTGTGTATTGTATATTTATTATCCATTAATTCTTGCAATTTCTCTTGAACTTTGAAAATCACTTATTTTATGTAAGATTGCATTTAGTAATTTTAAAATTGAATAAATGTGTGTTACATTCAATATATGAATCAGAAAACCATCATATTGATTTCAGCATGCATTTAGTAAAAATAATAAGAAATTGCATGAAGAAAAGAGTTAATAATCAGATTGATGTAAATTTCCCTTAATATGTTTTTTTATTTTAGAAATATGTGCTTGTTCTGAATTTAAAGTTTTTTTGTATAACCTTTCTTATAGAAAATTTTTCTCTTTAAATATATTAGTTTAAGTCATTTTTCTTTCTTTAGAACTTTTCGATGAAAATGATTCACCTGAAAGTGGGTCAGAAGGTAAATATTTAGTTTAAATTTATTTCATGCATTGGTATTTTTTATATTTTATACTATGGTATTTTAATCCTTACTATTTAGAATTTGTTTATTCAAATAATTTTTAATAAAATTAAATTGGTATTTCTGAATTAAACAGTATTTAGTAAAATGTTTATAGTTTTATATTTTTCTGAATTTTTGAAACTAGAAATTTTTTGCGTTGTATGTAAGTAATAACAATATTTCTGAGTATAGAAACATGTACATATTAGTCTCCTAATGTGGTGCTTTTATAATATCAATAATATATATATATATATATATATATTATATATATATATATATATATATATATAGTCCAAGAGGACATGGTAATTTTAAGAGCTATTTATTTAGGTTTAACTTAATTGGTAATGATATTTGTTCTTGTGGTCTGGATGCTGAAACCGCGGAACATGTCTTGTTGTATTGTAATCTATATTTTTGTAAAAGAGAAAATTTTAAAAAGGAGTTAAAATGCTTAAGTATTTCCTGGCCACCCATTTTGTCTTTGTTAGTCAATTGTTCTGAAAGCCTTAACGTCTTGAGAAAATTTGTTTACTGTATAGATTTTTAAAATTTTACAGATGCCTTCCTTTTTTATATTTGTGTATTTCCTCCCTTCCTTTATTTTAGATTCGGCTCTTTTATGTTTTTTTCTTAATTATGTCTTTTTTCTTATGTTTTTTTTGTCATTATTATCGTTTTGTAATGTTGTTACCACTTACGTCTGTAAGCCTCATGTTATGCAATGTGGAGCATGAGGAGTTTTGCAAATAAATTTATTTTTTAAAAAATGATAATATTAATTATACCACTAACAAAGCTTGAAGATACTAACCAGATTTCAAGAAACATAACTTTAAAAAATGATGGAAAAATATATTCTACAAGAATTAAACACACACGCACACACACGCGCGCGCATCGTGTTTTTCGAGTGAATATCAAGACTTTTGATTTTAACCATCTTTATTCCATGAGATCATTTTGTAATCTGTCTGTAAGAGAGAGAGAGAGACGGACACGTGTTAACCATATGAATAGGCGGCCCCTCAGAAGCCATATGCTATTCAAGTACCCTTCTGATTCACAAGAGGTATACTTGAGAATTTAAGCGTGACATATAGGTAATAAAAATTAATGGTAGGAGCAGCGGAGATGCTTAAAAGCCATGTGTTATATTTTCCCGAACTGGGTAATAAATTTAATACTTGAAGATGTAACGGGAAGATAAAAGTTAGAAGTGGACTAGCGATTTAGTTTTAGATCTAATTTAATTATCCTTACACATATATATATATGTATCAGCACTCTCAGTAGGAGTATTTCCTTTAAAATTTTTTCCG
The DNA here is from genome assembly GCA_019973975.1 of Trichonephila clavata. Lineage (NCBI taxonomy): Eukaryota > Metazoa > Arthropoda > Arachnida > Araneae > Nephilidae > Trichonephila > Trichonephila clavata. The sequence goes on along the minus strand of BMAO01023046.1, from coordinate 230,486 downwards.
CTTTGGTTACCCTATTTCTTTCCTATCTAATGATGAATCCATATCATAAATCACATTAAATAAATTATACACATATTTTTTTAAAATTCAAAGTGAGACATTTAACTGATTAATGATTTGTAACTTAAAATGAGGATACTTTTTGCAAAAAAATTCTTCTTTCAATATTTATTATAGGGTCTATTTCTAAAATATTTCATCAAAAGAGAAAAGAGTTATTCATAAATTAAATTTGCTCATTCTTCTTTTTTGATTTTTATATATAAGTACTAGTAAAAAAATTCTAAGCATAATTTTTTGTAAAAAATATTACAAAATATGAAATATGTGAAATTAAACCTTTAGTTTTCAATATTTAAAGCTTATATTATTTTACCTTTACGTTTTTTTAATTTGAATTTTATTTTCGTTATTGTTGAGAAGGTAAGCATGACGAAGTTTTGTTTACTTGTGTTAAATTGTTTGAAGTATGTAATGTAACTTAAATTAGTGAATATTTGTTATGCCAGGGTGCTTCTACGGCCGTAGTAGCCGAGTGGTCAAGGTATCGAATCGTGGCTGACATGTCACGAGCTCGAGCCCAGTACCACTTTAGAACCGCCGTGTAGGCGAGCGATACATGTTAAATCTGTCGAGAGCTCAAATGTCCTCCCATTGGTGTGGTAGTTAGGAGAGGGGTGTACCAGCTCAGGTGTTGTCGTCGTCACTTGACCATGGTTCAAAATTACGAGGTCCGTTGCCAAAAATCTACATGTATATATATATAGCTAAACAGTGCTACGTTAATATTCACTCACTCACTGGGGATGCTTCTGCTGCTTTGAAAAGTCAAAGTTATGACAAGAGTGGTTACAGGTAGTAATTAAACGAATTTTGGTCCATCAATAATTTAAAAAAAATAATGTGAAATGGAAACACCTATATATATATATTTGATACTTATTATGTATTAAGTTTTATAATTTCTCTAAAAATTTTAAAATCTTTTTTATTATCTAAATAACATTTAGAAATGTTAAATTTGAATAAATGTTACACATTATTAGAGTTTTACTTTGATACAGGAATCAATTTATTAATTTAAACATGCATAAATAAAAAGAAATTGAGGAAAGAGGATTTTTTTAAATCTGATTGATTAAAGTTTCTTGGTAATTTCTAATTCATTTTGGAAATATCCCTGTATATCCATTTTTTAAATAAAATTTTTCTTTTAAAATGTATTACTTTTAAATCATTTTCCTTTTTTTAAAAATTTTATGTGAAAATATTCCACGTAAAATATAATTGAAGGTAAATATTTTGTTTGACTTTATTTAAATTTGTTTTAGAAATTTTTAGCAGGTTGTATTGGTTTTTTAATTCAATTCTTGTTTTTAAGGAGTTATTCCAAATAAGTGGTATTGATACATAGAAATTGAATCAATATAGTATTTCTATTTTTATAAATGGTGGTTCATGCAAGTGGTTAATGTTCACAAACTCTTGCATGGTGTGATTGATTGATTTTTCTTGAAGATAATAGATGAGTGTTTTATGAAAAGTGGCACAGTAATGTCGGATTGAGTGTAAAAAAGTTTTTATTTATCAGAATTGTTGACTCCGTATTGTTCATTTTTATTAAAATGTGCAAATTATTAAAAGCCTCATTTTTAGCGTATAAAGCTACAACAAATTATAGATTACTGAAATCTTTTAATCTTGTTAATTGAGTAATTTATCATTTGTGAAGAAGATTATACAAGAATTGGTTAGTCCACAGTCGAGGCTAGAAAAATTAAGATCATACAGGACAATTTCTGTTTCAGATTTTGTGCATTAAGCCTATTTTTGTATGAGGAAATTTTAATATACATTTTTTAATAGAGATGAAAGAAAATTTCAGTTTGTTTTCTTGGACATTTCGTGGAATCCACAAAAGAAAAAAAGGGAGACAATTGTGGCAATTAAAAGACTATATAATTATTAACAATGTTAAACTTTGCCAATAACATCAAAATTGGAAGGGAAAGTGTGTGTGTGGCTACTTGAGTAAATTTAATGCAGTTTTGATTGACTAGAGGTGCCAAAATGGCAAATGTTGAATCCTTTTTTATGTATATATATATTTTAAATACTTTTAGTAATAATGTGCTGAAATAAATTTAATTTTTCTTTTCAGAAAAAAGAATGAATGCTAAACAAACAAGTAAGTTTTGTTCCCTTTCTAATTCATTTATTAGTTTTGAGGGTTTGTATTCGATCAACATTGTTTGCAGGAAGTCAAAAATTAAATTATATTATAATTTAGCATGATAAAGTAAAAAATTGTAAACTTCAATTATTATATGCTGTGAATTCTTGATGGTTTTTTAAAAAAAAAATGAACTGTTTTTAAATAATTTTTATGAATGTTTTTAATGTTTCATAATTATACAATGTAAGATTAAATCAAATTGAAGCCTCTACAAATCATAAAATTCCAGCCGTAACTTTTTGCAAAAACTAATGTAAAATATGAAAAATTTAAACTTTTGTTTCAAGTACTTATAGTTTAAGTTTCCTAGGTAAGAAATGAATGAGTTTTGTTTACTTTATTGGAAATACGCAAATTATTTATAAAAGGTAATTTCGGGCTAGCAAGGAAGTTAAAGAAAAATGAAAGGGAACATGTATATGTATTGTATATTTATTGTATTATATGAATCAGAAAATCATCATATTCAGGGCCGGATCGGGATCTTTGGAGGCCCTGAGCTAATGATACTTAGGGGGGCCCCTAAATAATTAAACATTTTGCAATTTTCCTAAAAAAATTTTGCGAGGAAAAATTTTAAATATACGAAACTCTCTCTTAAGGTTTTTTTTAAAGTTTCAAACAATTTAAATTCGTTATAAACAATAACATAATTTAAAAAAAAACTTTTCTACACTTTTCTGCTGCAAATTCTTTTATTTGCTCATCCCATTTTAAGTCTTTAGCGAGATCAATATTAATACAGAGAAGTGATAAATAAGTAAGTCTATCATTAGTCTTTGTTGTTCTATATAGGACATTTTAGAGAATGCACGCTCCGCTTCATTAGTAATAGGGAGCGTTAGAAAAATCTTTAAAACAGAAAAAAAATTTGGAAAAAAAGTCAACAATTTTCTTTTCAAAAATTAAATTTAACATATCACTACAAGTATAGGACAGCTCAGTTTGTTTTAGATAAGTTTTGAGTTGAACATCTTCATTTACTAAATGTTGGTCCACGTCATCTGAATAGGGAGTACACTCTCCAGGTCGATGTTCTCCTTACTTTGATCTTGCAAATCCATATCAAAAGTTTAAATACTATATTCTGCGTATACGTGATTTCTATTTAAATCAAGGGTTAGCTTATGGAACGAAACAATATGTCCCTTTTAAATTTTTCTGTCCCATACAGAGCTTTTTTTGTCGATTTATCTGCAAAGTTTGAAGTAACCCGTCTCTTGTTCGCATCACTATATTCTGTTTCTACACTATGACTTAATTTTTTGGCTCCGTCTTGATACTCCTTTAGTTTTTGATCTGATTCATGTACATTGCTTTTAACGTTTTTATTGACATAATTAACTTCTTTCCTTCACAGATGTCCAAACCAGGAAATTGTAATTTTTTCTTAACTGAATTCAATATTACAAAAATTTCTTCCTAAAATATAATTAAAATAGCAGTTTCGAATTTTGTTAATTTATTAAAAAAATTTACTGCGTTCTTTTGAAAATTAATTTTTTTTTCATTTTCACTAAATGTTTTAAGAATATTCATGAAATAACCATAATTATCTTTTAAGGCTTCAACAGCATTGTAGTGACAAGACTATCTGCTTTGACTTAAACTTTTTAAGGTAAATTTCAGTTTAATTTCACGAGTTAGAAGCTCCCACCTACGGGTCGAAGTAGAAAATAAAACATATTTGTTGCACTAAACCATTGAAATTCACTATTTCAGTTTCAATCTTACCGAACTACTCTGCATTAATCTTGCCGTAAAAGTGATTCAGGACTCTCTCCGTCAGAGCGATACTCTCAAATTTCTTATTTGCACCGACTCGCTCTCTTCGCTTCATTCTTTGCGCAATATAAATTCTACAGAAAAACTTGTAGTGGAGGTTCAATCTATTCTGTACAACCTTGAAGACTGTGATATCCACTTTTCTTATGTTCGGGGCCATAGTGGAAATCTCGGCAATGATAGAGCGGACCAGTTGGCTAAAGAGGCAACTTGCCAAGATATGAGCCTTTCGATGTCTGTGCCATTGTCCCACTGGAAGCATTTAGCTTGGGAAAGAACTGTTACCGACTGGAACTCCAAATTTTTGGCCTCACCTAAAGCTTTTTGGACTAAAAAGTTTTTCCGACCATTTATCAACGGCTAAAATGTAAGAAATTTGTTACTGATTTTAAGTTATCCCAGATTCTAACAGGACATGGTAATTTTAAGAGTTATTTATCTAGTTTTAACTTAATTGGTAATGATATTTGTTCTTGTGGTCTGGACGCTGAAACCTCGGAACATGTCTTGTTGTATTGTAATCTATATTGTTGTAAAAGAGAAAATTTTAAAAAGGAGTTAAAATGCTTAGGTATTTCCTGGCCACCCATTTTGTCTTTGTTAGTCAATTGTTCTGAAGGCCTTAATGTCTTGAAAAAATTTGTTTACTTTATAGATTTTTAAAATTTTACAGATACTTTCCTTTCTTTATATTTGTGTATTTCCTCCCTTCCTTGATTTTAGTTTTGGCTCTTTATGTTTTTTCCCCTTTTTGTGTCCCCCCCTTATTATGTTTTGTTGTTGTTATTATTATTGTTTTGTAATGTTGTTACCAATTACGTCTGTAAGCCTCATGTTATGCAATGTGAAGCATGAGGAGTTTTGCAAATAAATTTATTTTTTAAAAAAAAATCTTACCTGATTCTGCACCAACCAGATTAAGGGAATGTGCAGCACACGAGACATAATTAACGAATTTATTTTTTTTTCTTTTAGAGAAACTTGCACACCATTATATCGACCGGACATACTGGCAGCGTTGTCAAATGACTGTCCCCTACAATTATGCAATAGCAGTCCATTTGTTTCTAAAAATTCTAGTAGATAATTAAATAAGTATAATCCAGTGGACTACTAATCTTTATTAATGAGACACTTCTTTCATACATTTTCCCCGAATACATTTCTTACCGAAACAGAATATATATTGTTTGGATTTTTATTTTGAAAATAACTCATTTCATGTGAAATGATACCATCAATAAAATTATTACTTAGCGATTTAGGCCATGAGCCCACATCAACCTATTTTTTAAACTTAAACCCAACATTTTGTAAACACTTTCCGGTCGAGGCATTACTGATGTCCTCTTTCTGAACAATATATTTTTTAGAAGGCTGCTGGCCATCGAGATCTTGCATATTTCCCTCATTAATATTTGCTTGTTGTGTTTCTCCGTTTTCTTTGGCAAGTTCCTTTCCCTTTCACTTCAGTAGCGTAACGTATACCCCTGCAACCCCGCATTGCGGGGGGGGGGCAAGGTTCTAGTGGGCCCAAAGCCTATGTTTTGTTATGGTTTTTCAATCCTTTGTAAGATCCGATTTGTGGCCCAAAACCTGATTGCACCTATTGCACAAAATCCGAAGGTAAACAAACGTATGTATGTATCTATGTGCGTCTATCTCCTCACGAACCGCACCGTGCAGAAACTCGCGGAAGGTACCAAAAGATCGGGAATGGTCCGGGCAAGCCGTATTGCTCATTTATATTCCGATATTGCACTTAGTTGAAAAGATATTAATTAAAAACCTCCCAAAAACCCGTTTTTTTTCGTGCAAATTTTGATTTGTTTCCATTGTTCCAGCAATGTTATTGTTGCAACAGTGACAAAAGCAGGCTTCGAAAATCGGTTTTCAGCCGAACGTGGAATTTCATGACGTTGCTCTGTTGACTGTATTAACTCACTCTGTTTAAAAAATAAATGCCTTTAACGTGAGACTAACTTGAAATGTATTATTAAAATCCCAAATTCTAAGATGTTTTACATTTTTTTTGCATTTCTTAGATTTAAATTTTTTTAAAAAAGAAAATTACTATTTTATAGTAGATTGGTAAAATGTGTCTAGACGATGCTAAGTTACACTGGGCTGAAATATTGTAAAAGTTATTCTAAAAATTTAGGAAATTTGTAATTTTGAAAATTGTTTCTATTTTTATGCTTTTTTCCCACAAAAAATATTTTAAAGGCACTTTTCCATTTCAAGGAGCCATAAAAATGCAACAAAAAATTGCTAAAGTCACCAAATGCCAGTAACCTACGACAGAATTGATCAGTTTGTGTATGTGTGTGTGTAAAACTTATGGAGCATGTTCAGAAGGACTACTTTTTGATACACCAAACTTTATTTAACAAAAAAAAAAAAGCAATTTAGTGTGAAAAACATTAAAAATATGCTAAAATGTTTTTATTTGATAGTATTATTTTCATTTTGAATGTTTTTTATGCAGTGAATTCAAGCAAATGTATGTGTCTAAGTTTACTCTCCCATACCTCTTTTTTATAGTTACATATTTTTAATCAAATAACCAAACATCCAGAAATAATCAGTCATTTTTCATTCATTATTTAATAAAGAAGGATATAAATTTATATATTTTTTAAAAAAAAAAACTAAATTGGTATTGATTTGTATTATTTATTACAAAATTAGTTATTTAATTATAATATCGTACATTGTGTGTTTTCTTGTGGATAAAACTAGATTACTTTTGTAAATTAAAAATCGAAAATAGAAATATAAAGAAAGATCTTATCACTGAGGGAAAAAAGACTGAAAAAGAGTTTTATACACGAAAATGCCTGTGTAAACGCCGGGCTAAGCTGAGGGAAAATAAATCTGCCTGTAAAGGAAAAGAAATTGAAGACATTTCGGAAAGGAGATAATTTTTATGACATAAGTATAGAAATCCCTCACATAACGCATAAACCCTCACCCAGAAGTGCTGGCATCGAGAAGGAAAAAGGAAATTTCCATTCGGATAAAGTTATACTCTTGTAATAGGGGAAAACAGACCCGTTCGTCAGGACAAAGAAGTGGAAGAAATTGCGAAAAAGGGAATTTTAATAACAAAATATAGAAATCACAGACAATCGAGGAAGTAATGACATCGAGATGGGAAGAGGAAATTTCTATTGGCAAAAAGTTATACACTCGAAAAAGCCCGTGCATGGCCGGGCCATGCAGATATAAAATATGACACAATGACATAATATAGCGCTGAAAATGGATTTAAGGCAAACTGAAATTTTTTGACGTAGCTTTTTTGATTTAATTCATTCACGGATTAAATAAAAAGCTTTTAACATGTGATTAACGTGAAATATATCCTTGAAATCAAAGTCTTACAATTACATATGTTGTCAAAATCCAGTTTTCAGCCTTACTGGAATTTTATTGACTGATTCCTTCACTTTGATTGAAAAATAACTGCTTTTGATATGTGATTTATTTGAGATGTTTTTTTAAAAAAAAAACACACAATTTCTAAAACGCAAAAATATCTATGGTTTTTTTTAAAAATTTAAATTCCGAAAAGAGATAAAACTGCTTTTTAAGCATATTGCTAAATTTCTTACGTTTTCCTAAGGTTCCAATTTAAATTGAAACGGAATATTGTAATAATCTTTAAAAATTCACGAAATTTTGTAAATTTCTATCTTTTGACATTTTTTATACATAAAGCGGTTTTTTAAAAAATGTAGTTTTTCGTTTTGGGGGAACCGTAAAAATGTAACTAAAATAACTCTCCAAATCGATCCCTGCCAATAATATTTAATAATGGTAAGCCAACCACAGAATTCAAGAATTTGAGGGCTTATGTTGCATGCGCGGAAAGACAACTTTCAGAGAGTACGTAGGCAAACATATTAATTGTGTATGTGAGAAACAGAATAACAAGAACAGTTAGACACAAGAAAAATCCCGTGCAACGCCGGACCATGCAGCTATATATGGATGTAAAATAATATTTCAAAAAAAACGTATTTTAATGAAATATTAATATGAAAGTCACAAATACACCAGGAAGTGTGCTTACATCTATACGAGAAGGGGAAATTTTAAAGGCAAAAATATCTCTACACTTGAAAAAGCCCGTGCAACGCCGGGCCATGCAGCTAGTTAACTATTAATTTCCACGTATTTGGTGGTAAGGCGGAAGAACAAAAGTAAATTGTGCTCTTGCTCTCAAAAATAAAAATAAATTTGGTATGGTATTTCGGGTATTTTATTTTTTTGAAATGTATTTTTTACTGGTTTATTATTTTATTACTATTTTGATTGTAAGCATCTTTTTCTGTTTCTTATCTTCAACGGGGAACGGTTGCCCCTAGAACCCGGGGGCCCTGGGCTGCAGCCCATTAAGCTCATACATAGATCTGGCTCTGATCATATTGATTTCAGCATGCATATATTAAAAATAATAAGAAATTGCATGAAGAAAAGAGTTAATAATCAGATTGATTAAAATTTCTCTTAATATGTTTTTTTTTATTTTAGAAATATGCTGTTGTGCATTTAAAGTTTTTTTTTTATTTCCTTTTTTATAGAAAATTTTTCTCTATAATTATATTAGTTTTAAGTCATCTTTCTTCCTTTAGAACTTTTAAGTGAAAGTGATTCATCTGAAAGTGGATCAGAAGGTAAATATTTTGTTTAAATCTATTTCACTTTGTCTTAGAAATTTTTAGCAGATTGTTTTGATTTTTTAATTCAATTCTTGGTCTTTAGAAGTTATTTCAGATAGTCAGTCTAAGACAGAATTTAAGTCAATATAGTATTCTTGTTTGTATTTATGGCATTGATAGCGTAGTGGTGATGGTTATGAACTCGTGACTGGTGTGGCAAAAGTTTAAGCTCATATGCCACTAAAGATCTGCCATGTTAAAGAGCTTATGCACATTAAATATGTTCAGGTTCAAAATATTTCCATTGGTATTCTTTAGTAGTTTGGAGACGAGAGTGGTATTTCAGGTATAGCCCTTCTTATTTGACCAAGGTCTGTCGCTCAGTAACTTTGTGTTGTTGGATGGTGTGGCATTAATAAGCACTCACTTCTGTTTGTATGAATAGGAATTTGTAGAGAGTTTCAAGTATTCTTTTACAGATGGTGTTCTTTTATTGCGCTCATTTTAGAATTTTGTCATGTTAAATTTGTTGCCAAAAATTTATTATTAGATTAAAACCTTGAATTAAATGGTTATTTTTAAATCTTAGTACATTATTTTAGTTGTAAATATATATTCATTGATCATATTAAAATTTTTTTTTCTTTCACTTCTTATATACATAGCATGTGATTAGTTTATTAAAACATTTGATTGTTAAAAAAATTATTGTTAATATTATTAATTAATTTTATAAAAAAGGTGCAATTTGTTAAAAGTCTGAACTTCAGCATATAAAGCTACTCTAAATTCTAAATTTTTGATAATTATATCAATAAAATAGGCTGTGAAATTTAAGTTTTTGAAAATTACAAAAGAAGTTCTTATTGATTTTTATATTTTTTGATGTACTGATTTTGAAAATAACCCCCATTTATTCCCATCACATCAGAATTTTTTGTAAAATTGATATTGATATTTTTGTTAAAATACTATTTATAAAAAGGAATTTTCTCAAACAATTTAGTATGTATTATCTGGCAACAGTGGTTTTTATCCAGTTTTGTCTTTGCAAATATGGATTCTTGGTGAGGCTTAGTGAATTTTCAGCAAAAGGATGAAACCACTGTTGCCAGATCTCACAAGTCACTCTTGATCAAGAGAAACAGAGGAAGTTCCCTTAAGGTTTAAGCTTTTTACAACGAATTATGATTCAATTTCTAGAAAGAAATCACCATTATACTATTTAAACTTGTTTTTAGAAAGGTAACTCACATAAAATAAATGTTTCACCAAGAGGAGCAAATATTATGCTTGTGTACATGAAAGTTTGAAAAAAATTTTAAACCACTCAAAAATAATTTCCGTTAAGTATTTCCCTAGAAATTTCTTTTTGGCATTCTTCTTTTATGTTCAATTACAGATCTGTCTCGTGTTATCATCCAACAGCAGTTGTTGAAGATGTTTTTGTATCATCTTCCTTGATATTTGTGCTTCATAGTTTCGATATCTTGATGGAACCCTTTACTTTGTTTTTCACTAACTGATCTTAAATTTTCAGAGGAAAAGTCCATATGTATGAAGGAAATGTATTTTTACACTCATGGAATAATCCAATCCTTGAATCTCTTCTAAATATTCATTATAATTGCTTTATAGTCAGGATCCTTGTAATTAGACATTTTCTGGTGACATCTTTTAAGGCAACCCAAGCTTCCTTTTCTTTCATTGTCATGTTAGTCTCAAATTATTAACCCTTCATAAGCTTGTGGTTATCTGGACCAACAAAGATTATCTCTTTCAGTTAGGCTGGGAATAAACCCGGAAGTAATTTGCTTAGGTATTTGAAACAATTGCCATCTTTTAGGAAAGCCTTGACAAACTGCTCCATTACACCTAATTTTATATGAAGAGGGGTTAACATTACTTTGTTCTGATCAACTAAGCTGTTCTGAATTACACTCTTTGTACTTGTGTTAAGATTTTGTCTTTTTTGGCCATTCTCTTTTGCCCAATATTGAATCTTTTCCCACTAACAAACATGGGAACTTCTTTTTTCTGCCTGTTGACCAAGAAGCACCAAGATAACTTTTAACTCACCACAAATGATCCAATCATGGCTTGTTGAGGATGAGAGCCTGTTTTTCATAGTGTTCTTTTAAATATGCCAGTGCCAACTGGTACAAATGCACACTGGCTTCCGTGATAAAGAACGACAGCTTTCTGGTTCTTTTTCGATGATTCTATAAATAACCTCTTTTCATCTTTTAAGTAGGTGATACTTAATTTGCTCATTAGACCAGGTTCTAGTCTTCTTCAAAGTACTTAACAAGTTCTTTTTCTCAATTCCTTACAAATAAAAGAGGTTCTTTTGTCCAATAAGTTTTTTTCTTTCAATCTGGTACCCCTAATGATTCAGCTTCCTCTTTTGAAAGGTCCAGATCTCTAGTCAAATGATTAACCGGAGAGAAAGGCTTTGATAAATCAGCTCCAGAGGTCTAATATTCGGTGTCAGAGCCTTTAACTTGTAGATAATCCTAGTTTGATGACTGTGAAGAGATGACTGGTAATTCAGTTGAAGGCAAAAACACTGGTTTATTAGGTCCATGAAGAACAGGGCACATCGGCAGTAAAATGTTATCAAGATAAAAGAAAAGCTTTGAAATTTTGCTATTATACTCATGGGCATGGCAGAAACAAAAGTAATAATCATCAGAGCTATTTTTTTTCTTTGTCCATGTCATAGGAGTTCCAAAACGAAAAACAAGTCTTCTTTCCTTTGAGTCAGAAGCACAGATCATTAAGACTCTACAATTAAACTTAATGAGAAGCCCACAAACTGTTCTGGTTTCTGAGTTTCATGCCAAAATATGTTTTACAGTCTGTAATATATACTCTTCATGTGACAGGAATGTGTCATAGAGTACATGTTTCAAGATGGTAGAATGAAAGTCAACTACGGAAGAAAGAAATTCAACATTTGGAAGGGGGGGGGGATTGTAAATTTTCATAAAAATTCGGGCAAAATTAAATTAAAAAAAAAAAAAAAATGTGATGTGATAAAAGTTTTTATTATTATTCTTGAAATCTAAACCAGAAAATACATTAAGTTCAGCTATCAGTTCTCTTATATTTTTTCCATCACAGAATTGTGTAATCGAGCAGTTTATTGCCTACAAAGCTGATCTTATCTGAGACAAGCTCAGACCTCTTTTTTGTGTGAAGTTAAGTTCCAAAAAAAACAAAAAAAAACCATGTAGGTGCAAGTGCTGAGGGAGAATCGCTGTGAAAAAGAAAAACTCTGTTGGTCTATGTTTGTGTGTGTGTGTGGGGGGGGGAGAGAATGGGGTTGATCCCCTTTTATCCATAGGCCAAATCATAAAAACTATACCAGGCATAAACTTTACATGAATAAACATTGATTTTAGCATGTATGTATTACAAATAATAAATTGGTGGGAGATAAGTTTTTAATCAGGTTAATTAAAACTTAACTTACTTCATTATTCAGTTTTGCAATACTGCTTTGTATTTAAATCTTTAGTTTTCTTGTATATCCATTTTTTAAAATCTTCTTTTCTAAATGGGTATTACTTTGAAGTGATTTTCTTTTCTTTTGTATTTTTAGATGAAAGCGATTCATATAGATATGCGACAGAGGGTAAGTATTTTTTTTTTAGTTTATTTAAATTTTTGTTAGAAATTTTTACTAGATAGTTTTGTTTTTGTAATTCCATTCTTGGCATTTAAAGATTAATTCCAAATAGTGATTCTAAGATATAGAAATGAAATTTATGTAGTATGCCTGTTTGTTTAAATGGTCACAGTAGTCTAGTAGCTATGGTCACTTACTTGTGTATATATTATGAATAATAGGAAATTTATAGGAGCGAAGAGTTTTTAAACAGGTTCATTAAAATTCTTAATTTCTCTTAATACTTTTGTTTCTGAATCCATTTTTTATATAGTTGTGTATGCATTTTTCATAGAAAAAATCTTTCTTTTTAATTTTATTAGTTTTAACTCCTTTTCCCTCTTTAGATTTTTTAGATGAAGAAGATGAAAATGATGAAAGTAGCAAAGAGAGTGGGACACAAGGTAAACTTTATTTTAACTTTCATTAAATTGTTTTGCGTTTGTAATCCCATTCTTAGTTTTAAGGAAGAGTTATTCAAATGGTGCTCGTTTAAGATATGGAAATTAAATCATTATTGTATTCTTGTCTGTATTTGAAAGGAAATTTATAAATCTTGAAATTTTTATGTCTTTTATATTTATTTCAGAAATTTGTCATATTAACTGTGTTTCAATAATTCCTTAATTGATACAAACTTGAATTAAGTGTTTTTTTAAATATAAGTAAACGGTTTTAATAAAATATATAATTATTGAATATATAAATATATATATTCAATAATTATATTTATAAATATTTGTTTATTTTTTTCATTTCACTTACATTTCACATGTGAAATTTATTAACAAATGTATTTGAGTAACTGTAGTAAGAGTCTTTTTCACAGTTTGTTTTAAGTTATGATTGTTGGTCAGTTTTGCTCATTTCTCTAAAGAGATTGTAATGGAAAGTTTTATCTACGAAATTTTAATCTTGGTGTTTTTAATGAGAGATCATTAGACTATCAAAACTAATTGTTCAGATGTGCAATTTGTATTTTTTAAAGCAATTTTAAAAAATTGGAACCATTACTGAAAAGAGTATTTTTACAAGATAAATACCCTTCTTTTTGTTCTAAAAAAAGATTCTTTAATTAATGTCATATTTTACTGGATATGAAAGTTTCATCTGAAATTTTAACCTGTTTATTAGTGCATTATAAGTCTGATTTTCAGCAAAATAAAGTCTGAGAAAATAATAATTTACTGAATTCTAGAATATTAAAATTGTTTATTCCTTAGGCTGGAAGAATTAGGCCTGTGCAGGATTCCACATCTGCTTTAGATCTAATGTATTTACATTATATACAAGGGGTGATCAAATGAAAAGGTACGAAACGACACGGTGGGTACAAATATAGACTTTATTCAAAATATACACCATAGGCCTGAGCACAACGATCCCACTGATGAACAAGCCGCAGGATTCCTTGTTCCCAGAATTCCTGTGGCTGTGACGAGACCCAGTCCTTCACAGTGTCCTTGAGTACGTCGTCCGAGTTGAAGCGCTTTCCTTTCAGGTGTTTCTTCAGTGGACCAAACACATGGAAATCGCAGGGTGACATGTCTGGACTGTAGGACGGATGGTCCAACGTCTCGCATTGGAACTTGTCCAGTTCCGTTTGTGTGACTCTGGAGAAGTGTGGACGCGCGTTATCATGGAGCAGAACCACACCCTCCGTGAGCAGCCCCGGTCTTTTGTTCTTGATGGACCTGCGTAGGCGTCGGAGTGTCTCACAGTACACATCGGAGTTAATGCTTTTTCTGTGCTCGAGTAATTCCACAAGTAGCGGACCTTGAACGTCGAAAAAGACAGTGAGCAATACCTTGCCTGCTGACTTCACGGCTCTGAACTTTTTAGGGGGAGGTGACGACGCATGCTTCCACTGCATGCTGTCCCGCTTTGTCTCTGGCTCGTAGTGATGGCACCAGGTCTCATCACCTGTGACGATCCGCTTCATGAAAACGGGGTCTTTATGATACCGAAACAGATGTTGCAGTGCTGGTCCCACACGCAGTTTCTTTTGCTGGCCGGTGAGCTGCTTCGGAACCGAAGCGGTACACACCTTCCGAAATCGCAACCTGTCGTGAACAATTGTCTACACGGTTCCATGGCTGACATCCACCTTCAGCACCAACATTCGCAATGTGACACGCCGATCACTTCTCACTAGGTTGTCTACCTTGTCGATGAGATCGCTCGTAATGACAGTGTATGCCTGGCATGGTCTCTGGTCATCACCCACACTCTCACGGCCTGCACGAAAACTCGCACTCAATTTTTTGACAGAGACACATTCCTCCCCGTAAACGGTCACCATCCTCCGATGAATAGCTGCCGGTTTCTCACCTTCCGCTGTCAGAAATCGGATAACACTTCGCTGCTCCTCAATCGTCGAATTTTGCAACGTGAACGCCATCCTGTCCTCATACGTACTGCCGCATCATTTGGACGCCGCTTTTAATAAGAGCCTTTGCTCTCTCCTGCGCATGTTCCGATCCCAGTCAGAGTCTCCAATGGCATCCCGAGATGTCTCGCTACATTCTCCCTTGGCGGAATATGCAAATATTTAACTGTTTCATTTTTATGTCGTTTCGTATCTTTTCATTTGATCACCCCTTGTATATATATATATATATATGTAATCACAGTAATATAATCCTTTAAAATAACTTTTAATTATCTGGTCCATCCCTTAAGGACCCATAAATAAATTAGCCAGCCTAACGAGAATATTTTAAACTACATCTAGCTACCCACTCAGATCATGTGATTTGAGCCGCCTATAAATACCGAGATTCCTGGAGACCGCCCTCTCTTTCTCTTTCGCTTCTGGATTTGTCTGCGTCAACATGTAGCCGGCTGCAGCTTGGTTTGTGTTGCGTGTGTATGTTTCTTTGTGATTCCGTCTATCTGTGTGTCTTCATGTTCAATGTTTAATAAAGAAGAATAGCTTTTCCAAGACTGTCTCCTCAATCTCATTTAAAGAAATACATTTCAACGGTCGTCGTTCTATTTCATATATATATATATATATATATATATGAAATAGACGATGTATATATATATATATATATATATATATATATATATATATGAGTAAAGTTTAATACATATGTTTCGATAGTGGTGGAACAAAATTTCCTTTTATTTTCATTAAAATTCAATCAAAAAATTAAAAGGGAGATCACTGTAGGAACTGAAACAATGTATAATTATCTAAGAATTTTCAATTTTGCTTGAAATATGCAGTGGTTTTATATCACAATGAAAAAAGCCTAATGCTAGACACAATGAAATAGCAGCATTTAAATTCATTTTTTATACTTTTCATTAATTATGTTGTGCTGAAGTCTATTTTAAATTTTCTTTTCAGAAGAAAAGACGAAAGCTTTGCAAATAGGTAAGTTTTGTCCCCTTCTAGTTCATTTTTTGTTCAGTATTCACTCTACTGTGTTTGAGAGAAGTAAATGATATGCTAAATTAGCATGTTAAAGTAAAAAACATTTTGAATTCAGCGATCATATGCTGTAAATTCTTGATAAATAATAAAAAAAAAAGAACTTTTTAAATAACTACCTTAATGATTTTAACCTTTTATAATTGTATATTTTAAAATGAATTGAGTCGGACATATTTTTTTTTACAAGTAAAGAAAGTACAGCGATAGGTTTTTGAAAATATGAAAGATTCAAAAGATAAACTCTTGTATCAAATACTTATAGCTTAAGTTTCCTAAAGTTGCATTTTGTTATTTCGATTTTCTCTTATTGAGAAGGTTAGGAGTGAAGGAGTTTAATTTACATCATTGGAAATATCCAAATTATGAATAGAAAACACTTTCTGACTTGTAAGGAATTTAAAAAATCATGAATGTGAACACTCATTTCAAAATTATGGAATACATTGTAAATTAAAGCAATTATAAAAAAAATTCAGTGCTCTTTTAGGATAGGAATATTTTCTTTTATATTTATTCCCCCCCCCCTTTCCTTACCCTATTTGATTTCCATCTAATGATGAATCCGTATCATAAACCACATTAAATAAATTATATACATATTTTTTAAAATTTAGGGTGTGATATTTAACTGATTAATGATTTCTAACTTAAAATGAGGATACATTTGCAAAAAATTCTTATTTCAACTTTCTCAACAATTCTCATTTTTCTGTTTTGATTTTTATATGTAAGAAGGGCACTAAAAAAAAAATTCTAAGTATAATTTTTTGTGAAAACTATAGCTAAATATGTAAAATGTAAAATTAAACCCTTAGTTTTAAATATTTGTAGCTTATGTTATTTTACCTTTACGTTTTATTAAATTTGAATTTTATCTTCACTATTGTTGAGATGATAAGCATGACTGAGTTCAGTTACTTGTGTTAAATTGTTTGAAGTATGTAGTGTATCTTAAATTAATGAATAATTGTTATGCTTGGGTGCTTCTGCTGGTTTGAATAGTCAAAGTTATGCCAAGAGTGGTTACAAGTACTAATTAAAGGCAGTTTCAGCCCATCAATAATTTTTAAAAAATAATGAAACAGGAACACCTATATGTATATATATATTTAATTTTTCTCTGAAAATTAAAAAATCTTTTATATTATCTGAATAATGTATAGAAATGTTAAATTTGAATAAATGCTACATATTATTTGAGTTTTACATTGATCAAGGAATCAATTTATTAATTTAAACATACATGAATAAAAAGAAAATGGAAATAAATTGAGGAAAGAGGATTTTTTAAATCTGATTGATTAAAATTTTTCTTAATTTCTAATTCAGTTTGAAAATATTCTTGTATATCCATTTTTTGAATAAAATATTTCTGTTAAAATGTATTACTTTTAACTCTATTATTATTATTATTATTATTTTTTTTTTGTTTGAAATTTTAGATGAAAATGTTCCACATAAAAATATGACAGAAGGTAAATATTTTGTTTCACTTTATTTCAACTTGTTTTAAAATTTTTTAGTAGAATGCATTGGTTTTTTAATTCAATTCTTGGTTTTAAGGAGTTATTCCAAATAAGTGGTATTGAGACATAGAAATTGAATCAATATAGTATTTCTATTTTTATAAATAGCTGGTTCACAGGCTAGTGGTTAATGTTCACAAACTCTTGCATGGTGTGATTGATTGATTGATTTTTTTCTTGAAGATAATAGATGATTGGTTTATAATAAGTGGCACAGTAATGTTGGATTGAGTGTAAAATAGTTTTTATTTATCAGAAATGTTGACTGCATATTTTTTAATTTTACTAAAATTTACGAATTATTAAAAACCTCATTTTTAGCGTATAAAGCAACATCAAATTATATATTACTGAAATCTTTGAATACTGTTAATTGAGTAATTTATCATTTGTGAAGAAGATCCTATAAGAATTAGTTATAGTCTACTGGAGAAGCTAAAAAAAATTTAAGGTCATGCAGGATTCCATTTCTGCTTCAGATTTTGTGCATTTAGCCTATTTTTGTATGAGAAAGTTTTAATACGTATTTCAGAAGAGATGAAAGAAAATTTCAACTTTTTTCATGGACATTTAGTGGAATCCACAAAAGAAAGCAAGAGGGGCAATTGTGGCAATTAAAAGACTGTATAATTATATAACAATGTTAAACTTTGCCAATAACATCAAAATTGAAAGGGAAAGTGTGTGTGACTACTTGAGTAAATTTAATGGAGTTTTGAGTGACTAGAGATGTCAAAATAGCAACTGTTGAATCCTTTTTTTTTCATAAATTTTTTAAATACTTTTAGTAATAATGTGCTGAAATAAATTTTAATTTTTCTTTTCAGAAAAAAGAATGAATGTTAAACGAAAAAGTAAGTTTTGTTCGCTTTCTCATTCATTAATTAGTTTTGAGGGTTAGTATTCGTTCAACTATGTTTGCAGGAAGTCAAAAATTAAATGATATTCTAAGTTAGCATGATAAAGTAAAAATTTTTAAAATTAAATTATTATATGCTGTGGATTCTTGATGTTTTTTTTTTATAAAGAAAGAACTGTTTTTAAATAATTTTTATCAATCTTTTTAATGTTTTATAATTATACAATGTAAGATTAAATCAAATCGAAGCCTCTACAAATCAAAAAATTCCAGCCGTAACTTTTTGCAAAAACTAATGTAAAATATGAAAAATTTAAACATTTGTTTCAAGCACTTATAGTTTAAATTTCCTACGCAAGAGATGAATTAGTTTTGTTTACTTTATTGGAAATACACAAATTACTTATGAAAGACACTTTCGAGCTAGCAAGGAACTTAAAAAATAATGAAAGTGAACATCTACATGTACTGTATATTTATTATGCATTAATTCTTGCAATTTCTCTTGAACTTTGAAAATCACTTTTTTTTATGTATGATTGCATTTAGAAATTTTAAAATTGAATTAATGCTGCATTTGATATATGAATCAGAAAATCATCATATTGATTTCAGCATGCATATATTAAAAATAATAAGAAATTGCATGTAGAAAAGAGTTAATAATCAGATTGATTAAAATTTTTCTTAATTTCTTTTTCCATTTACAAGTAAGTTTGTTCTGAATTTAAAGTTTTGTTATGTATCCTTTTTTATAGAAAATTTTTCTCTTTAAATATATTAGTTTTAAGCCATTTTTCTTTCTTTAGAACTTTTAGGTGAAAGTGATTCATCTGAAAGTGGGTCAGAAGGTAAATATTTTGTTTAAATTTATTTCACTTTGCTTTGGAAATATTTAGCAGATTGTTTTGATTTTTTAATTAAATTCTTGGTCTTTAGAAGTTATTTCAGATAGTCATTTTAAGACGTAGAATTTAAGTCAATATAGTATTTTTGTTTGTATATATGGCCTTGGTTGCGTAGTTGTAATGGTTATGAACTCATGGCTGGTGTGGCAAAAGTTCAAGCTCTTATGCCACTAAAGATCTGCCATCTTAAAGAGCTTATGCATGTTAAATCTGTTAAGCTTCAAAATATTTCCATTGGTATTCTTCAGCAGTTTGGAGACGAGAGTGGTATTTCAGGTATAACCTTTCTTATTCTTTTGTCGCTCAGTAACCTTCTATTGTTGTATGGTGTGGCATTAAGAAGCACTGAGTCCTCTTTGTATAAACAGGAATCTGTAAAGCTTCAAATATTCCTCTAAAGACCGAGTTTTTTCTTTGTGGTCATTTTGTAGTTTTGTCATCATAACACTTTGTTTCCAACATCTTATTATTAGATTTAAATTTGAATTCAAGGTTTATTTTTAAATCAAATATACATTAACTCATTATGCAAATAAATACAGTTATAAATATAATATCAATCATTATACGTATAAAACATTTTACTTCTATTACATTACTTATACATAGCATAGGAGATGTTTATTAATGCATCTGATTGTGAAAAAATTTTAATGTTAATAAAATTTATTAACAATAATATGTTGGTTAATATTTTTTTATTTTTTTAAAATGTGCAATTTGTTAAAAGTGTTATTTTCAGCATTTAAAGCTACCCAAAATTCTGAGTGATTGAATTTTCATAATTTGTTAACTAAGCGGTTTATTACCTGCAGAGCTGACATTATTAGATCTTATCTGTGAGAAGCTCGGACCTCTCTTTTGTGTGGAGTTAAGTTCCAAAAAAACATGTAGGTGAAAGTGCAGAGCAACAATAATGCTGAAAAAGAAAAACTGTGTTGGTCTGGGGAGGGGATAGGATTGATTCCCTTTTATACACCACTTCGAAATTTCATTAATCCATAGGCCAAATCTTAAAAAAAAAAAGACCAGGCATACATAAACTTTACATGAATAAGCATTGATTTTAGCTTGCATATGTTACAAATAATAAATTGAAGAGAGATGAGTTTTTAAACAGGTTAATTAAAACTTATTTTATTATTGTTTTGCAATACTTTTGTTTTTGAATTTTTAGTTTTCTTGTATACCCATTGTGTTTAAAATCCTTTTTCTTAAATGTGCATTACTTTTATGTTTATTTTCCTCCTTTGAAATTTTTAAATGTAGTGGTTCATATGAATATGTGACAGATGGTAAATATTTTTTTTTAATTCATTGAAATTTTCAATAGATTGTATTGCTTTTGTAACACCATTATTGACTTCTATGGGGTTATTCAAAATAATAATTATAAGTTATAAAAATTAAATAAATGTATAGTACTCCTTTTTGCTTAAATAGCAGCAGTAGCTTAGTAGTTATGATCACTAACTTGTGTATACAAGTAAGGTATTGTATACACAAGCTTGTGGTAGGTAAGCTTGTGTAAGAGGAAATTGAGGAGAGAAGAGAATTTTCCAACCAGTTGATTAAAATTCCTCTTATTTGCCTTTTGAGTTTGGAAGTACTTTTGTTTATGAATGTTTAATTTCCTTGTCTATCCATTTTTAATAGAAAATCTTACTTTTTAAACTTATTAGTTTTAACTCCTTTTCTTTCTTTTGATTTTTTACATGATGATGAAAGTAGCAGCGAAAGTGAGTTCAACTTAGTAGTTTAACAAATAGTTAAACTTTATTTGAATTTAATTGAACTTTTATTACATTATTTTGAATTTGCAATCCCTTTATTAGTTTGTAGTTGGAGTTATTCAAACGGTGCTCATGTTAGATATGGAAATTAAATCATTATTGTATCCTTGTTTGTTTTTGAATACAAATCTATAAATCGTCATTTTTTAAATTTCTTTTATGTTTATTTAGAAATTTTGTAATATTATCTATGTTTCAAAAATTCATTGATTCATTCAAACTAGTGAATTAATTTTTTTTATACATAAGTAAGAGGTTTTAATAAAATATATAAATATATATATTCAATTATTCTATTTATAAAAATTTTTTTTTATCACTTTACTTACATTTTATATGTGAAATTTATTAACAACTGTATTTATGTAACTGTAGTAAGTCTTTTTCACAGTTTGTTTTAAATTATGATTGTAAGTCGTTTTTGCTCATTCCTCTGTAATGTACAGTTTATCTATGAAATTTTAATCTTGCAGTTTATAATAAGGAGATCGTTAGACTGTTAAAACTAACTGTTCAGATGTGCTATGGGTATTTTTTAAAGTTATTTAAAGAAATTGGCAGCATTACTAAAACTTATTATTATAAGATAAATAACATTTTTTTCTGTTCAAAAAGATTTTTTAATTAATGGCTTATTTTACTGGATATGAAAATTTCATCTGAAATTGTGACCTGTTTATTAGCATATTAGAAATCTTTGTTATCCAGTTAAATATTTATAAAGGCAATCACAAGATAGTTGCAAGTAATATTTTTTAGAACTGAGTAGCAATTTTGCAATGAAAGGGAACTGTAAGTTTATTTTTAAAATTTTATGTTGTTTGATGATGTAATTTTTTTAAAGGAGACCTGATGTGAGGAGTTGTTTTATATTTGTTTCTGAGAGATTTTTTTTCAAAACTATAAAGCTTGTGGCCTTTATTTTTCAAGGCAGTTTTCAACTGACATTAATTAAAACAAACTCATTTTCCTCTGGAAAAGGTAGTTGAATTACTGGTTTTGTGAAAGTGATTCGACTGATTTCTTTCTGTCTTGAAAATAATAGATGAGTTTGTTTTGTAAAAAAGTTGCACAGTATTTTTTTATAGTAAAAGAATTGTAATTTTTTAAATTGATTAATAATTTAAATAATAATAATAATATAGTAATTTTATTTCTACATTAGATTTTTTGAGGAAGTTTCAGTACTTATGTTTTGATGGAGGGGAAGAGAAAATTTAAATTTTTCAATTTATTTTCATCAACATTTTGTAGATTTCCATAAATAAGTAAATAAAAGGGAGACATTTGTGTAGCAATGAAAACAATATAAAATTATATAACAATGTTTGATTTTGTTTATAGCATCAAAATTTCTAGGGAAATGTGCTGTGTCATTAAATTCGCAAACAGCTTTAATGTGGCATAAAAATATTTTATATGATGGCATGTAAATTTTAGATAATATTTCTTTTTCAACTTGATATTTCTTGTAATTTAAGATTTTATAAACAAATGCAGTCTTTTATATTGGACTCGGAGATTAGGCAAAATGCTTCGATGAATTTAATGCAATTTTTATGGACCAGGGATGTCAAAATAGCAGCTGCTGAGTTCATTTGTATATTTTTTTGTGCTTTTTACTTGTAATATTATATTGAAATAAATGTTAACTTTTTTCAGAAGAAGGAATAAATGCCAAACAAAAACGTAAGTTTCTCCCTTCCTTTCCCTTTCATGTATTAGTTTTTTATATTTGTATTCATTTAATTAAGTTTGAAGGAAACGATAAAAGTTAAGTCATGTGTGCTAAGTTATTATAATAAAGTAAAATAATAATAATAATTTGGAATTAATTTATTATATGCTGTAAATTCTTGATGATTTTAAAAAAGGAACTGTTTTTAATTAATTGCAACAATGATTTTAAAAGTTTTGTAATGATATAGTTTTAAAGTTAATTGAATGAAATGTTTTTTTTTTCATTACTAACAAAAAACAATTATAGCATCATTTTTTTGTAAAAATTATTGCAAAATATTAAACATGGAAAATTAAACTTTTTGTTTCAAGTATTTATATATTTAATTTACTACAGATATTTTTTCTTTATTTTGAATTTTTATTTTTCACAAGATAAAGGATAAATTTGTTTTGCTTACTTGTTGAGAAATATTTGGATTACTTATTTTAAGAGAAATATTTGGATTACTTATTTTAAGACCATCTCTGTATAACAATGCATTTGAATAATAATGAAAACACATATTTATATTTGATATTATTATGCATTTACTTGCATATTATTTTCTTAATTGCATATTATTATGCAATTTACTTGTAATATTGTATTGAAGTAAATTTTAATTTTTTTCAGTAGAAAGAAGAAACGCTAAACGAAAACGTAAGTTTTCTCCTTCCCTTTTTTTTTCCATGTAGTAACTTTCTATCTTTGTATTCATTTAATTAAGTGTGAAGGAAATCATAAAAATTAAATCATGTGCTAAGTTAATATGATAAAGTAAAAAAAAAAAAAAATCATTATTTGGAATTTATTTATTATATGCTGTAAATTCTTGATGATATTTAAAAAAAAAGGAACTGTTTTTAATTAAATGCAATAATGACTTTAAAAATTTGTAATGATATAGTGTTAAAGTTAATTGAATGAAATATTTTTTTCATTACTAACAAAAAACAATTATAGCATCACTTTTTTGTATAAACTTTTACAAAATATTAAACATGGAAAATTAAACTTTTTTGTTTCAAGTAATTATAGCTTTAGTTTAGTATAGTTACTTTTTTTTCTTGATTTTTTATTTTTCAAAAGATATGGGGTAGATTGCCTAATATTGAATTTTTGCAATTTTATAAATTTAAATGACTTTTTGACAGCTAGTATACAGCTACTTACTTTGAAAGAACTAAATTTCTTATGCGTAGTGAAGCATAGTGTTTAAAACTTAAGAAGCACATGTTAATTCATTTGAT